>PVJC01025464.1:0-24736 GCA_004026665.1 Murina feae | reverse complement strand
GCCCCCCCCCCCCCCCGCAGGGCCTGGTTGCCCCACACAGCCTGCTGCTCAGTCGTTTGGTTGCCCCTCACTGCCCCCCCTGCCAGCCTGGTCACTCCAAACTGCTCCTCCTGTGGGCCTGGTAGCCCCATGCAACCTGCTGTTCGGTTGTTTGGTCGCTTCTCAATAACCCCCCTGCTGGCCTAGTCACCCCATACATACTATTCAGTCGTCCGTTTGGTTGTGATGGTTGCTTAGGCTTTTATTATTATAGATATCCATATCCACTTGTTATTGTCTGAAAGTTTTCCCCAATTTTTAAGGAACATTTATGTTGAATTAAAGTAGTTCCTTTATTATGTCATTAGGGCTAAGGTAGATGCGTATATTATGTGGACATGGCTGAAGCAGGGGATTTCCCAGGGGTGAGGACGGTGGAGCCCCTAGCGTAGGACGCTTGCATGCACGACTCCGGAGACCAGGTTCTGGGACGCAGGTCTAACTTTATTGAGGAAGTATAGGTATTTATAGGTGGAGGTGGCCAGTCATGGAACACCATCTTGGGGGAGCCAATGAAAGGTCAGGGTACTGTGTAGGCGGCTCTGGGAGGGGTTCAGGCGGGCGTTGCCATCTCCCTGGTGTGCCAGAAAGATCTGAAATGCTGGAGTAAGCTCACAGCATGCATCAGCCTCTGCACCGAGACAAAACTTCCTCTGCTCTACCTACACATGGCAATACTACTTTTGGGCTAAAATAATAAATTATCTTAATTTGTTTAGTCTGCTATGTCAATACCCTGGACTGGATGGCTTATAAAGAACACAAATTTATTAATTAGTTTGCAGCTGAGAAATCCAGGACAAAGGCACTGGAGGATTGGGTGGTTTATAGACAGCTGTCTTCTTGCCTGTGTCCTCACATGGCAAACTCTCTGTGATCTCTTTTATAAGGGCATAATCCCATTCATGAGGGCCCTGCCCTCATAACAATTCACTTTTCAAAGATCCTGTTCCAATTACTAAAATATTTGAGGAGATTAGCCTTCAACATATGAATTTTGAGGGGATACAAACAGCCATTTTCTCTCTAATAGTGCTTATTTGGGAGCTTATAATGGTGCTTACATTGCAAGGGTCTTAAAATGTTCTGAGATCCTCTTTTGCATATTATAAACAGATCATATATTATGCATAAAGATGTTCATTGCATCATTAATCATAACCAACTAGAAGCCCAGTGCACAAAATATGTGCACAGGTAGAGTCCCTAGCAGCTGCCAGACGGGGCTTCCCTTCCCCTGGCTGCCTTCTGCTGCTGGCCGGGGCACCTGCCTTAGTCTGAGACCACCTGCTCACCTGCTCCACCATCCCGCTGGGGTCCTGCTCTCATCGGGGCCCATCTGGATTGGCAGCTCCTCCACTGACGCCCATTACCAGCACCATGTGCCCAACACCCACCATGTTCCGTGCTGCCTCCTGGTGGTCAGTGCACATCTAACTCCTGGTTGGTTGAACTCCCGCCCGTAGGGACAAATTTGCATATATTAGCCTTTTATTATGTAGGACTAGAAGCCCATTGCAGGAAGATTCCTGCAAGAATAGGGCTTCCTCAGCCTATGCCTGCAAAAATAGGGCTTCCTGAGCCAGAGCAAAGCAGAGGAGGGAGCGAAACCCACCGAGTCAGGCTTCACTTCCTTCTCTGCTGCCTCGCTTCCTCCCATCTCCACTCTCTGGCTTCCTCCCATCTCCACTGCCTCAATCCCTCCTTTCTGGGCTGCTTTGCTCCCTCCCATCTCTGCTGCCTTGCTCCCTCCCTTCTCTGCTGCTTGGCTCCCTTCTGCAGCACATGGCTTCCTTCTAGGCTGTCTTCAGTCTTCACTCCTGTGTATACAAATTAACCGCCATCTTGGCTGGGTTAATTTGCATATAGTCACTCTGATTGGGGCTGGTGGGCATGGCTTAGGTATCTCAGAGCGGTGGTTAATTTGCATATTACTCTTTTATTAGATTAGATAATAAATTAGAAACAACTGAAATGTCTAAAATATGGGAATGATTAAATTATATATATAAGTTGTATATATATATATTATATATATATATGCTCAATGAAATATTATGACTCAAGTTTTATATACACACTAGGGGCCCAGTGCATGAATTCGTGCAGTTTGAAGGGGACTGTGGGCCACGAGGCCGCAGTGGGCACAGGGGGAGGTCTCCCCCCATCCTCCATACCCCAGCCCGGCCCCTCCCGCTGTGGCTCATGGTCCCCTCTCTGCCGGCAGCCCAGCTGCTGCCATTCCCACATGCTGATGGCGCTGGTCCTGCTTACAGCTGCTAATGGCACATAATGATTGGGGCCTGCACCAGCAGCAGGTGCTAGAGGGGCCAGTGCCATCAATGTGTGTGAGCAGCAGTTGCTGCTCTGATTGCCCTACAGGAGCAGGGGGAGGTGGAGAAGCCCCGAGGGGGGATCAGGGCTGGCAGCCACCATTCACACCCGCTGACAGTGCCGAGCGATCAGGACTGGAGCCCAGCGCCAGCAGCATATGTGAGCAGCAGCTCTGGCACCGGCTGTGGGAGGGGTGGGGCTGGCATCAACTGTGGGTGTGAGCGGCGGCTCCAGCTCTGGCAGTGGGTGTGAGTGGGGCCGTCACTGGCAGCAAGTGCAAGAGGCGGCTGTGGGCCCCGATAGTCCCTCAGAAGCAGGGGGAAGTGGAGAAGCCCTGAGAGATGATTGGGGCCGGCAGCCCGCTGCTCACACCTGCTGATGGCACTGAGCAATAGGGCTGGGGCCGGGCACTAGCAGCAGGTTCGAGTGCCGGGTGGGACCGCAGCATGTGGAAGCAAAGAATTTTCAGTAACGACTAGAGGCTCACCTGGATGTCAGTGACCAGTGCCCTGCCTTGGTCTGGTGCCCCTCCCACCACGGCCAACGCCTGCCGTGTTCCAAGCTCTGCTGCCTGCTACTGACCCTTCCATGTTTCGTACGCACCTCCTGGTGGTCAGCACACGTCATAGTGAGCAGTTGTTCGGTTGTTCCACTGTTTGGTCTATTTGCATAATAGGGTTTTGTGTGTGTGTGTGTGTGTGTGTGTGTATGTGGTTTATGAAAATGTAGATAATATTTGTGAATTTGTTAGAAAAGAGAAGAGTAAAAATAGAATGAGCAATATTATGAAAAAGTCAACAAAAATCAGGAAATACACCAAAAATATTAATAGTGATTTTTTTTTTTGGGTGATTGGCTGAATGATGATTTTAAGTTTTTAAAAATACAGTTTTGGTTCTTTCTAAATTTTTTACATTATGCATTTAAAAATATTTTAAATTTGAAATAATTTAAATCTTACACAAGAGTTACAAGAATCATTCAAAGAACTCTGTAAATTCTTTACCCAAATTTGCCTTATCTATCTATCTATTTTTTTCTTTTAAATCATTTGAGGTAAGTTGCAGATGTCATGCTGGCTATTCCTAAGCACTTAAACCTGTATTTCTTAAGAAGAAGTACATTCTCTCACATAACAACAAAACAATTACAGAATTCAAGAAATTTAACATTGATGCGGAACTACTATCCTATATAATGTAACCCTAATATGCAAATCGACTGAATGGTGGAATGACTGGTTGCTATGAACTGACCACTAGGGGGCAGATGCTCAATGTAGGAGATGCCTCCTGGTGGTCACTGCGCTCCCACAGTGGGAGTGCCGCTCAGCTAGAAGCTGGGCTCACCGCTGGCAAGTGCAGCGGTGGCGGTGTTCTCTGCGGCAACACTAAGGATCAGCGAGCCAATGGTAGGGAGCAGCAAGCAGGCAGGCAGTAAGGAGAGAGGGGTCCCGGACTGTGAGAGAGAGCACAGGCTGGGCTGAAGGACCCCCCCCCCCCCCCCACACACACACACACCCTGAGTGCACAAATTTCATGCATTGGGCCTCTAGTCTAATATATAGTACATATTCAAATTTCTATAATAGCCCCAATAAATTGTTCTTTATAGAAGCTCCCTTTCAATCTAGGATCACATATTATATTTAATTATCATCTCTACGTAGTCTGCTTATTTATTTTACTTTTTAAAAAATCTTCATCTGAGGACATGCTTCTTAAATTAATTTGAGACAGACAGGGAAGAGAGAAAAAGAGAGAGAGGGAGAGATTGAGAGATTGGTTGCCTCCTTTACGCCTGTTGACTGGGGAATTGGAACCCACAATCTTTTGGTGTATGGAATGACACTCCAACCAAGTAGCCACCTGGCCATCGCTAGTCCACTTATTTCTTTTGTAGTCAAATAAATTTTCTTTTTAAGAATTGTGATGTTAGAAATTCACAAGCATGTGAAAACAAAAACTTTACAGAAATCTGGAAAATGGTAGCATTAAAATATTAAAATATGTTGTCTTTGGGTACTGTACTGTTTTCCTATTTCTTATTTTTTGAATTTTCAAATTTTCTTTGGTGAAGTACATATTATTTTTTTAATGGAAAAACAAATTGAGATTTTTTAAATAAATCTTCTCAAATAGCTAATAACATAGCAACGATTTAAAAATCTATACTATTGAAGAAAGAAGACAATGGCTTCTTAAATCAGAATCATTTATGGTATGACCTTACTTTCATTTTCAAGCACTTCATATATGATCTTCGTTTATGTATCATTTTAGGATCAAGCATTTGGAGAGCTAGAAAAGAATAGCGATAAATTTCTGCTTGGAACATCATCTTCGGAGAACAGTCAGCCTGCTCATCTTCACGAACTGCTGTGTTCACTGCAGAAACAGCTGCTGGCATTTTGTCACATTAATAACATCAGCGAGGTATGTGATTCTTTGCCTTTTATGGTGACCTCTCTCAGGGATCTTAAAACTCAGATATTTGGTTAAGCCATGAGAGTTTTATACCGTGAATCTTTTAAAGTGTAGTAATTTAGCAACTTTTCCCCCTCAGAATTCAAGCAGTGTGGCATTGCTTCATAAACATCTTCAGCTCTTGTTGCCTCATGCCACAGATATTTATTCACGTTCTGCAAATTTGCTCAAAGAAAGTCCTTGGAATGGCAGTGTTGGAGAAAAATTAAGAGGTATGTTTGGAACTAGGTTTCAGATGTAATTAGTGGTTATAAAATAAGAGTCTTTAGCCTTTCCAAAGTCTCATGAGGGCTTGAAACCTCTGAGTAGAATAAGCATGATCTTGAATCTTCTTACTGAAAACCCCTTTGATTTGGGTTGATTTTGGGGTGACGGTAATAGTGATTGATCTGGTTAATCTTAAAAGAAGCTATTGGCATGACAGAGGCCTAATTTTAAGGCATTGGATGATATATAATCAAAGTGATTAATTTTAAATGACATAAAGTGAGATTTTTAATTTGCTCTTTCTTTCCCTTCAACATTTTTCCAGTGTTCCTTTTTCCTTCTTGAAATGCCTTCTTTTCCTTGGGTTTCTATGTAGTCATAATCTGTTTTTACTCATATATCTCTGGTCACTGTTTTTCTTTGGTTCCTATAAACTCCTCTTTCTTGGACATGCCCTTTAATGTGTATGATCCTCTGACTTTTGCCCTAAACACTCATTTCTCCTAAATGACCCTATCTGGTCCCATTGCTTTTAACCACTAGGTGTATACTGACTCCTGTATCTGCACCTAGCTCAGAACGCCCCTTTTCACATGGGCCTTTCTCTAGTTATCTACTGGTGTCTTTTTTTTTTTTTTTTTGGTTGTTTTAAAGGCAACTAAAATTCATTATGTCCGTCCACAACCAATTTACTCTGAAGTTCCCCCACTGAAAAAAGAAACTGCTTACTAGACATTTCCATTTTGCTGTTGCACAGGCATTAAAATTTAATCCATTCAAACTGAACTCATTTCTGAATGATCCACCCAAAATACATTGAAGTATTGAAACAAATGTGATTTAAAACCGATACTGATAATAAAAGGATAGATACTTTGAGATGATGTTAATTTTTTAAAAAATAAATTTGGTTTAAAAAACATAAAAGGCTTCCCTCACTGAAATGTAAGCACTATGAGGGCAGGAATTTTTATGTCTTTTTTCATGGCTGTATCTCACCTAGAACAGTACTTGGTATGTTGTATAGGTACTCAGGAAATATTTTTTGAGTAAAAATAAAAAGGATAGATTTGTGAATCAGAAATTTATAATGCCTTTTAAGGGAAGGAGTTATAATCTTTTGAATTTCTTGGCATGAGAATACATATGCTTTCCTACAAAGTGTCTGTTGGTGGCACTCTCTGCAAGTGAGTAAATACTAATACCACACCACCTACCAGGTAGGTGTTCAACGAAGAGTTACTGAATTAGTGTACTGTAGTTCTAAGTTAAAATTTATTGGTTTTTAAGTTTGTAACATGTTGAATTGATCCATGTTGAATTTCTTACCCTTCATAGATGTGATATATGTCTCAGCTGCAGGCAGTATGCTCTGCCAGATTGTTAATTCCCTACTGTTACTCCCTGTGTCCGTGGCTCGGCCTTTACTGAGTTACCTCCTCGACTTGTTGCCACCTCTTGATTGCCTTAATAGACTCCTGCCTGCTGCCGCTCTTTTAGAAGACCAAGAGTTACAGTGGCCTCTTCATGGTAAGTAAAGATGGTAAAAGAGCAAATCATGCTTTTGAGAAAAGTTGTTCCTCTTTGCATTCATCAGGTAAATTCTATTTGACACGTGGATGTGTTACGTAATGAAAAAGATAATGTTGTCATCTCAGAGATTATATTCTAAAATAGGCTCTTAAATGGGAAAACATTATGAAGTTGCTCATATGAAATAATGTCACGAGTAGGATGTTTATATGGTCAGTAGGTTTGAATAGTATATTTCATTGATTCTAAGAAACTTTTTTTTACCTAAATTTTGTCATGGTTCAAATTAGAATACATCTTATAATGGATGATAGGGAAGCTTTCTTTTCATTTCTTTCCTTTTTTCTCCTTTTGTCTTTTTCTCTTTAATGTTCTTATTAATTTAAGAGAGAGGAAGGAAGGGAGAGGAAGAGAGAGAGAAACATCGATGTTAGAGAGATATATCTATTGGTCACCTCCCATATGCGCCTTGACCTGGGATTGAGCCCACAATCTGGGTATGTGCCCTGACTGGGAATTGAACCAGTGACCTTTTGGTGCACTGGACAATGCTCAACCAACTGAGTCACACCAACCAAGGCAGAAAAGCATTCTTTCATAATTCAGTCAGCAGCATAAGAACACATTTTATAGTCAATAGATGGATTTGATTTTTAAAGTTTTATTTCTTGCCCTAAGCTGGTTTGGCTCAGTGGATAGAGCGTAGGCCTGTGGGCTGAAGGGTCCCGGGTTCCATTCTGGTCAAGGGCACATGCCTGGATTGTGGGCTTGATCCCCAGTAGGGGTGGGCAGGAGGCAGCTGTTGTATGATTCTCTCTCATCATTGATGTTTCTATCTCTCCCTTTCCCTTTCTCTCTGAAATCAATAAAAATATATTTTTAAAAAAATTTTATTCAAGTGCAAAAATTTTTAGTTTTAAATATCTATTTGACAATAAAATTTTTTATTTTGGTTGGATATATAGATAACCGAATGTAAAAGATGGAAATTTGGAACCTCTTTTTCTGTGTTTTCCCTTTTAGATATTTTATAGGAAATAACATTCTGATTTTAGGGATGACACTTAATTTATAAAATCACTTAATTTATAAAATGCTGATGATTCTGTGTAGTTGAATATAGCTTAAAATATCATGTCTAGAAAACTGTGTTTTCCCACTGAAGTCTATCTATCCTAAGGCTGTCAAAGGAGTTTCATTACTAGAATTTTAAAACGTTTCAAATTTAAGTGAAGTCACATGTTTTGATCCTGGACTAATGCATAAAAAGATCCTAGATTTTAGTTTTGGCTCTGCTAGTAATTTGGCTGTCTGATCTTGGGCAAGTCACTTCTTAAAGCCTTTATTTGTTTCTCCTGGAAAGATTAAGGTTCACAAGACCACATTGAGGGCCTATATTACTTTAACATTGTATGGCTCTGTGACAACTGGAGTTAGATGAAGTCAAGTGTCAAGGTTACAGTTGTATTCTGATGTTGATTAGGCTTAATATAGAGCCGTTTGAGGTTTACCCTTCCTTTGCAAAAGCATTTCAGAACTTTGCATTAGGTGATTTGGTGTCATTTTATTTTGGATTTCTGCATCTGTATTTATAATTGATATTTTCTATAATTTTTCTGTGATGCTATTATTGTTGTATTATTTTTACTACCACCATTATACCAACCTCATAATATCAGTTTAGAATCTCCCCCCCCCCCATTTTCTCTGAAATAATTTGTGTACGATAGGGATTATCTTTTCTTGAGGTTTAGAAGACTTTACCTGTAAAACTATCTGACCCTGGTTTTTTGTAGATAAACTCTGGCTATTAGTTTTCTTTCTTAGAGGTTTTGTTCTCTTTCAGCTTTTTGTTTTTTTATCAAGCTAATTTTGGAAATTGATATTTTTTTCAGAAAATATCATTTGTTGGTTTTCATTTATTGATATAAAATTATTGATAATATTCGCTAATGGTTTTTTAAAATCTCTGTTGTTAAATTCTCTTGTGTATTCCTAATTAAAAAACATTTTTTAAAAAGTGTTGCCCAAAAATATGTTTTTATTGATTTTAGACAGAAAATCAGTAGGAGGGGAGACGGAGAGGGAGAGTGAGAGAGAGAAACATCGGTATGAGAGAGGAACATCAATCAGTTGCCTCCTGTATGCACCCTGACCAGGGATCGAACCTGCAACCTGCCCAGGAATTGAACCTTCAACTTTTTGGTGTATGGGATGGTGCTCCAACCAACTGAGGCACACCGGCAGGGCTTTTCTATTCCTAATTTTTTAATTTTTTTAAGATTACTTTTATTAGAGGCTTATCCATCTTTATGAGTCTTTTCAGATAAACAATTTTGGATTTATTGATCTGGTTTCTCCCCCTCCCCTGCTAATCCCCTTACACACAATTTCACTGATACCTGTTTTTATCTTTATGGCTAAGTTTTATCTTTTTTTAAAAATTTATCTTTATTGTTCAGATTATTACAGTTGTTCCTCTTTTTTCCCCCATAGCTCCCCTCCTCCCAGTTCCCACCCCACCCTCTGTCCTTGCCCCCCCACTGTCCTCATCCATAGGTGTACGATTATTGTCCATCCTCTTCAGGCACCCTTAACACCCTTAACCCTCGAAAATTGTCAGTCCACTCCCTTTCTATGCCTCTGATTCTATTCTGTTCACCAATTTATTCTGTTCATCAGATTTTTTTATTCACTTGATTCTTAGATTCACTTATTGATAGATATGTATTTGTTGTTCATAATTTTTACTTTCCTTTTTCTTCTTCCTCTTCTCAAAGGATACCTTTCAGCATTTCACATAATACTGGTTGGGTAGTGATGAACTCTTTTAGCTTTTTCTTGTCTATGAAGCTCTTTATCCGACCCTCAATTCTAAATGATAGCTTTGCTGGGTAAAGTAATTTTGGCTGTAGGTTCTTGCTATTCATCACTTTGAATATTTCCTGCCACTCCCTTCTGGCCTGCAAAGTTTCTGTTGAGAAATCAGCTGACAGTCATATGGGTTCCCCCTTGTAGGTAACTAACTGCTTTTCTCTTGCAGCTTTTAAGATTCTCTCCTTGTCTTTTGCTCTTGGCATTTTAATTATGATGTGTCTTGGTGTGGTCCTCCTTGGGTTCCTTTTGTTTGGGATTCTCTGAGCTTCCTGGACTTGGAAGTCTATTTCTTTCACCAGGTGGGGGAAGTTTTCTGTCATTATTTCTTCGAATAGGTTTTCAATATCTTGCTCTTTCTCTTCTTCTGGCACCCCTATAATTCTGATGTTGGTATGCTTGAAGTTGTCTCAGAGACTCCTTACACTATCTTCATATTTTTGGATTCTTTTTTCTTTTGGCTTTTCTGGCTGAGTGGGTTTTGCTTCTTCATATTTCATATCTTTGACTTGATTCTTGCGATCCTCTCGTCTGCTGTTGAATCTATTATTCTTTATTTCAGTCAGTGTATGCTTAATTTCTAGCTGGTCCTTTTTCATATGCTCAAGGGTCTCACTAAATTTATCAGCAGTCTCTAGAAAATTCTTGAAAAACCCAATAACCGTGGTTTTGAACTCTATATCCTGTTGTTTTCTTTCCTCCATTTCTGTCATTTGTGATCTGTTTCTTTGTCTCCGCATTTTGGCTGCTTCCCTTTCTGAGTTAGGTGATCACTGAGAGTAATTAACCTCTAAGCCACTTGGTTATGAGAGTCAGCTGTGTCTACAATGGGAGAACTTCTGTGCTGGAGACACCCTTATGGGGCAAGAGTTGTTTCAGTGGGGCTTTTGTGCTCACTGCATCTGCCCTGAGTGTGTTCCCTTGTGGATCTGAGTTTTATTTAGGATGGTCCCACTCTGGCCACTGGGTGAGGCTGGCTCTTGTATCTTTAAGGAGGTGTTGATTTATCCTTTGCCTTAGGCTACTCAGCCTTTTATATGCAAAAGCCTCTGATGCAGCTTGGGAGGGGTGGGGCCTCGGGGAGTCTGTAGGGCAGAGCAAATAGCTATGGCTGATTCTCAGCCCTGAGCTAAGAGACACTGGGTCTCTGTGTCCCACGGTAATTGCTGCAAGCAACGCTGAGAGAAACCCGCTTTGGATTTCCTCCCAGTACCAGTCAGTCCCCCTTTTCCGGGTATGCGTCTGGGTCCCCAGAAACTCGCCTGGAACTGGAGTTCAGAGCCGCCAGGAGCTTGTGGTTCCCGCCGGTTTGAAAAAGAACCGCATCCTCTGGCGTCAGCCCTCTCCCCGAGCCCCATGCGCGCGCCTCCGTACCTCTGTACTTTGCTTCCACCACTCCTCTGAGTCTCAGTCTCTTTCTAGTTGTAGAATTTTCACTCAGCCAGCCTTCTTGTGGGTGTGGGTGGTGTCCGTGTTTTCTTTTTGTGATTATTTTGAGATAGTTATGCACAGCTGCATTTACAGTGTTTACCTATGCTGCCATCCTGCTGTCCACTCTTCTTAAGTACTCTTATGGTAAAATTTGATCTGGATAATGAAAAGTAGGAATAGAATCCTTTGGGGGTAATTCTGTCATATACTATTTTAATGTTTATCTTAAAGTTAATAATTTTACACAGGAAAATTTGATAGCATAATTTATCTGAATGTTTTAAATGAGCAAAAATGATATATACAGAAAGTGTTATTTCTTTTCATTGTAAAATTATTTTTCTTCAATGTCTTATTCTAATGCAAGAGAAAGCTTAAGAATCTTGAATACCTGATAAGGACACAATTACTAATGATTTTTGTCTTCAGGAGGGCCAGAACTGATTGATCCTGCTGGTGTGCCATTACCTCAGCCAGCCCAGTCCTGGGTGTGGCTTGTGGACCTGGAAAGAACAATTGCGCTCCTTATTGGGCGATGTCTTGGTGGCATGCTTCAGGGCTCCCCTGTGTCTCCGGAGGAACAGGACACTGCATATTGGATGAAAACACCACTTTTTAGTGACGGTGTAGAAATGGACACCCCTCAGTTAGGTAATGTGCTTTTTCACAGCATTTAAAATATAGAGTTATGTTCGTACCTCCATTGAAGATTTCATTTATTCTGGATTTGCTGAATAGAAAATTAAAGTGGCATTTGCAGGGTAGGGAATCTTAGACTATATATTGGAGCTCTCAGAAAAACAGTTAAATCCTGCAGCATTGTGTAGTGAAAAGAGCCTCTAAAATAGGAAAATGAAGGCCTAATCCTACTCTGTCATTATTTATCACTCATTTGGGGCACTTATCTAATCCATAAGAATGGGAAAACTCTTGATTGATTGTCTTCTGGGGCTTAGAGGTTATGAAACTACTTCATAGAATATAAAGCTTTGTAAGTTTACCACCATGACTTAGCAGTGCTCAGTTTTCAAACACTCTCAGAATATAAAGCTTTGTAAGTTTACCACATGACTTACCAGTACTCAGTTTTCAAACACCTCTCAGATGTAAGTGGCAGTCCTCCTCCTCCTAGCCCGTCCTGCTTTCATGCTGCTGTTACCTTGTGTGATTCTTCATCTTTTTTTCTCCCTATTCATGGTATCTTTGGAGATTCCTTTGTTCTGCCTCATCTTCTACTTGTCTACTTTGCTGGGAAGCTACCTCTTTGACTGTCTGAACATGAGAATTTCTCTAGTTCTTGAACAGATAATCTAGTTGTTTATCTAGGATAGGTCCTTTAAGTAATGTCTCTGGGTTTCTAATTTTAATCCATAAAATAATGAGTTAGATTAGAAAGCCTATGTGGTCATATTAGATCTAAAGTTCATTATCTACATATATAAAAGACTAAGTGTCCATCCTTTTGTCCATCTGACTGGTAGCTATGATGCATGGGCCATCTGATCACCAGGGGGTGGACACTAATGCAGGAGCTACTGTGAAGTTCATGGGCCATCTGTCTATACTAATAAAAGGGTAATATGCTAATTAGACCAGATGTCTTCCAGACATCCTTCTGGACAAAGCCACGGTAGCAGGGGCTGAGGCAGAGGTGGTTAGGGGTAATCAGGCAGGCAAGCAGAATGGTTAGGGGCGATCAGGCAGGCAGGCAGAGAGGTTAGAGGCAATCAGGCAAGCAGACACAGTGGTTAGAGGTGATTAGGCAGGCAGGCGGGTGAGCAGCTAGGAGCCTGTAGTCCCACAAGGATCAGGCCTAAACCAGCAGTCAGACATCCCCTGCGGGGTCCCAGATTGGAGAGGGTGCAGGCCAGGCTGAGGGACTCCTCACCCCATGCACGAATTTCATATACCAGTCCTCTAGATTAAAAATAAATACCACCATGAACCTGGCACTGACAAAGCCAGCACTCTGCTTCCCCCAAGTGGGACACAGGCCCTGCACCACCCCAGAGCTACACCCCGCCAAATCGCAGCTAATGCTGCCAAGACCCCATCATGCAAAATGCAACCCACAGCCCAGCCCAGCCCGGAAACAGTCACTGTAGGCACCAGGTAATGATGTCACATAGCAACGCCTAGTCTCTTCTCCCTAGAGACTAATCTCCTTGGAGTTTCTTCAGCCCAGGAACCTGACTTGCTTTATACCCAGGTGCAAACACTTTACAGTTTAACCAAATGTCTGTGAAGTGTTTTCCCGTGCCTCATCTCAGTCATTTTTAGTGTAGGCTTAGAGAAATTAGTGTTTTACCCTATATAATGGCTCTCAGCATTTGTAATTAATAGAATACCATTAATATAATTAATATCAACCAATTATTATTAATATCAATCAAAAATCACATAGAAATCCATAAAGATGGAATTGCCTTGAATTAGACCAGTGGAATCTAATAGTAGCAAACTTTGGGAGGTACACTTACTCTCATTTTGCTAATTTGAAATCTGTTTTGAAAATCAGTCAATCCAAAGGTGATATAAACGTGAAGGTTGGTATCTTAGGTTTTCAGCCTTCTATAAGAAATAGGTTAGCACTGGAAATATGGTTTAGCAATTAGGAAAAAAAGTCTTGGAATCATCAGAATATCTACCTTGGTAAAGTTATTTTGAAATATGTAAAAGACTAATATGCTAAGTGTCTGATCGTCCGACCAGTTGCTATGGTGCACACTGACCACCAGGGGTCAGACGCTAAATACAGGAGCTGCTGAGATTCGCAGTGGCACCACAGACCTGGTGCCTCCAAAGCAATACGTGGGACACAGGCCCTGCACCACCCCAGAGCGACGGCCCCCCAAATCACAGCCGATGCTGCCGAGACCCCATGGTCCAAAATGCGGCCCACAGCCCAGCCCAGCCCAGAAATGGTCACTGTGGGCGCTGGGTAATGACATCGCATATCAACGCCCAGCTTCTTCACTCTAGTGACAACTAGCCTCCTGGCAGTTTCTTCAGCCCAGGAACATGACTTGTGTTATACCCAGGTGCAAACATTTCACACTCTAACCAAATGTCTGTGAAGCATTTTCCCATGCCTCATCTCATTTGATCCTCACAGAAGTCCTGTAGTAGGTAGATAGGAGACTCAGTAGAATACTATTTTCTTTTCATTAGTCAAAAATTGGAGATTTAGAAAATTTAGAAACTTGACCCGACTGAAAAGAAGTAAGAAATGGTGGACCTTGAAAATGTCTTCAGGTTTTCTTACTGTGCAGAATATAGTCAAACACTACTACAGTTAAATATTTTACCCTTTGTTCTCCCTGCATGATCTACAATAATAATCTGCTTTGTGTTGATATTTACTGTTGTGTTGCTGACAATTACCTGAAAGAGAAGTTGGAGTGCTTCACTGGGCTGGAAAAAGTTTAGCTAAATTAGAAAGCAGATCTAATTAAGCAAGTTTATCCTATATAATTAAGAGGGAATGTGCAAATTGACTGTCACTCTGCCACAAAGATGGCAGTGCCCACAGTGGAGACAGGGTTTCCGTAACACAAGATGGCTGCACCCACAGTGGAGGCTGAGTTCCCGTAACAAGCCTTAATGAGCAATGAGCAGGATCCTGAGGCTGCACCCTCCCCAAACCCCCCCTCCCAATGGGGCTTGACGGAACCTCAGGCCATGCCCCCCACCTGGCAGGGCTTAATGGAGGACCTCAGGATGCGCCACCACGCCCTGGCAAGGCTTGACAGGGGACCTAAGGCCATGCCCCCTGCCCAGTGAGGCTTGACGGGGGACCTGAGGCTGCGCCCCCCCGCCCAACGGGACTTGATGGGGGACCTGAGGCTGCGCCCCCCTCCTGGTGCCGGTAGAGGGGACCTGAGGCTGTACCCCACGCCCAGTGGGGTTTGACGGGGGATCTTAGACCACACCCCCAGCCCGGCTTGATTGGAGATCTCAGGCTGCATCCCCCACCCGGCGGGTCTTGACAGGGGACCTCAAGGCGTGACCCCCGCCCTGGGACTGGGCCAGGGGACCTCAGGCCATGCCCCCTGCCTGGTGGGGCTTGACAGGACCTCAGGCTGTGCCCCCACCCAATGCAGGGCCAGGGGACCTGAGGCTGCGACCCCATCCAGTAGGGCTTGACAAGGGTGGGACCGGCCGGGTCTGAATCTAGCCCAGTGGGGGTGGGGTTGGCTGGGTCTGGTTCTTGTGTGATTTCGAGTCACATGTGGGTGGGCGGGGATTTGACTCTGGGTCCTGTGGTGCGCCCCAGACTCTGACAGGAGAAAGATTTTCATATACATTTTACTAATTTTCATCTCTGACACTTCTATTGTAGAGAAAGGGCAAATAGCAATATTAAAATATTTCCTCTAATTAATCCCCTTTTAATGTGTACAAATTTCATGCATCAGGCCACTAGTTATATATATAAAAGTCTAAGTTGACTCGCGTATGTGTGACACATATAAAGCTCTCGCTGGTGCCAATCTCATACTTGTGTTTCCATCTGTCATTGTCGATCGTGAATTTGGTTAATACTTCTATTATAGAGAAAGGGTGAGTAGCGATAATTAAATATTTCTTCTAATTAATTTCCTTTCAGTGTGCACAAATTGTGCACCGGGACACCAGTTTCTCATAAGAGAAAGAGATTCAGAGAGTATTGAAGAAGGAAAGTCTAAGAGAAATCTCATTCTAAGAGATTCTTAATCAAGAGAAAAAGCAAGAAGTAGAAACCAAGACAAAAATCACAAAAAGATTCTGCTTTAGGGTGGAGGGATAGGGAGTGGCGTAAAGAGAGCTATTGAAGATTTTCTTCCTCCTTTTCCAAATAAGAGTATATATATTCATAATTTTATTTATGAACCAGAGGTGAGTCTGGCCATGATCGATGAATGCTAGACTAGTACTTTATGATACATGTATCAAAAAAAAGTAAAATCATGGTTTTTCAAGCAATATTTAACATCATAAAGATGGTTACAGTACTATCAGTGTTTAACTCTGTGTTAGCCCCAGATGTTCTCCTTGGACAAAAGTGTATCTCTACCTTTCTCATATTTCTGTTATATTTACTTTAACTGGCCTTTAGTATGAATAAAATCACTTTTCGTTTCTTTTTTTCTTTTTATTGAACTTATTGGGGTGACACTGGTGAATAAATTATACAGGTTTCAGGTGCTCAATTCTGCAACACATTATCTGTACTATATTGTGGGCTTACCACCTCAAGTCAATTTATCCCCACTATGCCCTTTTCCCTTCCCTTATCAATTACCACACTGTTATCTATGTCCATAAATGTTTTCTCTCTTTTTTTTCTTTTTTGCTTAATCACTCTACCTCTGCCCATAGGTAATTCCCCCCCTCCTCTGCCAAAGGACAACTGTCAGTCTGCTTTCTCTCTATGAGTCTTCTCTATTTTGCTTGTTAGTTCATTTGTTCATTGGATTCCACATATGAGTGAAAAATCTTTCTCTGATTGGCTTATTTCATTTTTAGTTTTCATGTTACTTTTGAAATTATAATAGATTGTAATTGATCTATTAAAATATTATGTTTTATGTTTAAATACTTGGCATATATTAAGTAAGGGTATTTGTCCTTTGTAAAATTGTAAATATATGGTTATTTATTATGGGTTACACTGACTTGGTATCAGCCCAAGAACCTGGCTATCATTTAGATAATTGTTTTGTTTTTTTAAATGGAAAATTAATTCAGAATATCAAATGTCCCATTGAAAAGTTAGGAACCACTTGAACAAATGTTTATGGTATCACTAATCTCTCTTAAATCATACGTAAGTCTAGAAAAAAGAAAATATCTTCTAATCTCTTTCCCAGTGATCCCATGTTTCTCAAAAAGGATATAAATACATTTCCAACAAGAGGGTTCTTTGTTGTACATGACAGTGGTGCAGGTGTAGGCCCCCTCATACTAATATGCCAGACCTCTTCCCTGGAGTGTTACATCTAGTCACATATCCTTCTGGAACAAATGGAAGAGGGATACTCCCTGCAGTTGAGAAACATTGAAGAACTTTGTAGCACCTACTTAAACTAGTTTGAATTGTATCATTTCATGTGCATTAAGTAAATGTGGTAAGATTTTGTTTGTGGTACCAAAATTTATGATATTTAAAATGAATAACTTGAATAATTTTCTTTTTAGATAAATGTATGAGTTGCCTGTTAGAAGTAGCTCTTTCAGGAAATGAAGAACAGAAACCTTTTGACTACAAATTGCGACCTGAAATTGCTGTCTTTGTAGACTTGGCATTGGGTTGTTCAAAAGAACCTGCACGAAGCCTTTGGATCAGCATGCAGGATTATGCTGTTAGTAAAGGTAAGATGAAGAGAATAAAAGGGATAAATGTGTAGCTAGCTCATAATACTATGTATATATAATACATGTAAATAGAAAATCATAAGCTTCTCCCTATTATTTTTTTATAGAAAAGGGTACTTTAGAAATTACATTTTTTAAAATTTATTTTTCCTCTTTGTGAAAAATAACCTTGAGTTTTTTTAAAATTTATTTTATTTTAAATCTTTATTATTGAAAGTATTACATATGTCCCCATTTTTTTCCCCATTGACCCTTTGTAGCCCGCCCACCCCTGGCCTCCACCATCCTATTGTCTGTGTCCATGGGTATGCATATATGCATACAAGTTCCTTGGTTAATTTTTCCCAGGCCACCCCACTCCCCCACCTTCCCTCTGAGATCCGTCATTCTGTTGCATGCTTCCCTCTGGATCTATTTTTTTCATTCAGTTTATTTTGTTCATCAGATTCCACATACAAGTGAGATCATGTGATATTTGTCTTTCTCTGGTTTATTTTGCGTAGCATAATAATCTCCACGCCCCTCCATGTTGAGGGACTCAGTTTTGTTTATTGCTCTATGTCTAGCACACAGAACAGTGTGTGGGATCTAGGAGGTGTATTTGTTAAATAAGTGTGTAGAAAAATAATATTCAGATGTGGGATTAGTAAAGCTATTAAAATGACCTCTGAACTGTTTTCTGAGCCCTTTTAAATGTTTAATACATCATTTTTATTTTCAGATTGGGACAGTGCAACTTTAAGTAATGAATCACTCTTGGACACTGTATCTAGATTTGTTCTTGCAGCTCTTCTAAAACACACGAATTTACTTAGTCAAGCATGTGGAGAAAGCCGGCAAGTAACTTAAAATATCCTCTGACAAATATTTGCTCTCATGATGTTAGAAATTAGGTAACTTTTCTATTTTGGTTCTTTATTTAGATATCAACCTGGTAAAAGCTTATCAGAAGTGTACCGTTGTGTGTACAAAGTTCGAAGTCGTTTACTTGCTTGCAAGAACCTTGAACTTATTCAGACCAGGTCATCATCACGAGACAGATGGGTAAAGTTGGAAATCAGTTAATTTCTATGTTTTTTTGCAAGCTGCGAGAGATAGCTGCCCATTGATTTATGTCAGGAAAAGAAAAATGCCTTGCTTATTGCAGATGTACAATTAAAAGTTGAGCAGTTCTTTTTCTAGTGAAAAAAAATTGGGCAAGTAAAAGATTTGGGGTTTATTTAACTCCATATTTGTTAAGTATGATATGGCTGCTAAGAAAGTTTATATATTGTTAGGCTGTGTAAATTATTTAACAAATTGAATTGTCTAATCATATGAAATATTATTCCTTTATTTTATGCTGATCAGACCACATTTGAATTATCATTTAATTTGGGGCACCATAATTTATGAGGGACATTAACAAACTACCTTGGATTAGTGAAATGTCCAAAAATCATACAGAAGTGAAAGAATTGGGAAGCACAGGATAGCTACCTTAAAAATACTGGGCACAGGTAGGATCAAAGGGTAATAATTGTATGATGAATCATTGCTAGCTGAATGTAAGGAAAACAACCTTCTAGTGTTAGGGTTATCTACTATCGGGGGTAAAGATTGAAACCTCTTATTAAGGATGTTCCAGAAGTAATTCATGCACCAAAAATGAGATGATTTCTAAAGTACTTGGTAATCCTGATAACATGACCTTGTAGTTATAAGTATAAGCCTGTATAATACATCAACTTCAGAAATGCTTACTTTGTAAGTTTATACAGTAGATGTTTTGCACTGTACTTATATCTTGAATTTTAAAAATCAAACTCTATCTCTACATTTCTATTACAATATTCCTTTAGCCTGTCCTTATTTAATATTTTGGATCTATTTGCTAGTGACCTTGAAATTCTATGAAATGTATTTGTCATTTTGTTGAGCCTCATATTTGAAAGTCACATATATAGGGATAATGATTTATGTACTGTGTGAGACTGACATTGCTCAGTATCCCCATCACAGTGAAATTCTTAAGTTATTTACTGGCCATGAATCACAAAATAACTTTTGTTATGCATTAGAGGATATCATTAAAATCTTTATTTGTGCTTTATATAGTACTATTATGATACGTGTGCCTCTCTTGGCACCTATTTTAATGATTCTTTTCTCTAGATAACTTTTAGATAGCACAACCACCATGGGAAATAAAATTAACATGTTCTTACCAGATTTCTAATTTTTGCTTTCTTTAGGGACAAACAGAATAAAGAAAAAACTAAAAATAACACTGTTTGAAGAATTGAAATTTGCTAAGAGAGTAGAATTTAAATGTTCTCACCAAAAAAAGTTAAAAATACTGTTTTAAATTAGAATTATTAAACATTTATACAGAGTAATAATATACATACCTTGAGGGGAGACTGAATGGCATCAAAATTATATTTTTAAGTACATTTTATAACTCATTTTAAGTTGCAGAACTCTAATTTAAAGCTGAGTAACAATATAAATGTCAATTTATAGCATGGCATTTTATTTTATTTTTATACTAGAGGCCCGTTGCAGGAAGATTCCGGCAAGAATAGGGCTTCCTGAGCTAGAGCGAAGCAGAGAAGGGAGCGAAGCCCGCCTCGGCTCCCTCCCGTCTCTGCCACCTCAACTCCTTCCCATCTCTGCCACTTTGGTTCCCTCCTGTCTCTGCTGCCTCGGCTTCCTTCTCTGCCACCTCGGCTCCTTTCCCTTCTGCAGCACTTGGCTTCCTTCTACACTGTCTTTAGTCTTTGCTCCTATGTATGCAATTAACTGCCATCTTTGTTGGGTTAATTTGCATATGACTCTGATTGGCTGGTGGGTATAGCGGAGTGACACCAATTTGCATATTATTCTTTTATAGATGTAGATTTTTATTGATTTCAGAAAGGAAGGGAGTGGGTGAGAGAGATAGCAACATCAATGATGAGAGAGAATCAGTGATCGGTTGCCTCTTGCATGCCCCACACTGGGGATCAAGCCCGAAACCTGGGTATGTGTCCTGACTGGGAATTGAACCGTGACCTCCTGGTTTATAGGTTGATGCTCAACCATTGAGCCATGCTGTCAGGCTATAGCATGGCATTTTAATAAAAATACTGAGAAACAAAGAGTACATAGGTATCTCTATATGTATTCTGTGTAGATACATTCTAATTTTTTCAGATTTATCTACTATGTCTTTTTGTAGTAATTTCATGTGTTATTATTGGTATTAGCGGTATTTTCCATGATAAAAAGTCAGGGTTTTAATGAAGTTTTTCAAAGTTTTTAAAAAATACGTTCAATATAAATTGATCATTTCTTTAAGATCTCAGAAAACCAAGACTCTGCAGATGTTGATCCTCAGGAGCATTCGTTTACCCGGACCATTGACGAAGAAGCTGAAATGGAAGAACAGGCTGAGCGAGACCGGGAAGAGGGGCATCCAGAGCCAGAGGATGAGGAGGAAGAACGTGAACATGAAGTGATGACAGCTGGCAGTGAGTATACATCTTACTTTACAGATATACACAGATATACATTCTTTTTGGTACGGAAACTGAGTGGAGAAGAAAGAGAAAGACAAGTTTCTCTATGGTTTTTCTAAAAGAATTTAATATTCTACTCATGATCTGAATGTACATTAGTTCATATTTCAGCCCTGTACTAGTTACTGAATTTCATATTTGGGGCTGAAAAGTTTTGGAAGCAGGCTTTTGGAAACCATACCAGTTCCACTGAGTCTCATGCATGAAATGATGTACATGAGTCATTAGATAAGGTCATTCAAAGTATGTCCTCTCGAGGGTTCCAGGTTATCGATTGACCTGGCCTACCTCTGTCTGGTGAGGAAAAGAGCCCCCTTCTATGCCATTAGGAGAGCCCAATTGTTTTCATATGTAAAACTTTTAATGTTATAAATTTTACCCACTGACTCCACTGCTCTTCTCAGAAGGGAGCAAGAATATATGTGAGAATACTGTTGGTTGGGTAAATAACACTTTTCATACTTTCATATCCCAGGGCTACAGACAGTTTTTAAAGGTAATCATTTATATATTTAAAGAGAAATATTAAAGCTTTTAGAACATTTGTTATTATTTTTTGAGTGATTTGTCTATTTCAAGTTAAGGTGTATATTCACTTTGTAACCTAAAACATTATGTCCAGCTATGCATTTAGTTTTGGGATTATCTGTCCAGATCAGTTAGTTGGACACTTACCTTATTATCAGTTTGTTTGTGTTCTGGGTACTTCTAAAAATGATCTTGAGGCTGCTCAAAACAAGACCAAAAACCATTAAAAACTAGAGGGAAAGATAAAGTCTAAATGGAGAAAAGTATATTGGAAATGGAAACGGAGAATAGTTAGTAAAAACGTAGGCTGAGAAACCTTTTGCAGTTGAACTTAAAACTTTATGAAAGCAAAGTATAACCCACAGTTATAGTAACAGAAAGCAT
This sequence comes from Murina feae, assembly GCA_004026665.1. Taxonomy (NCBI): domain Eukaryota; kingdom Metazoa; phylum Chordata; class Mammalia; order Chiroptera; family Vespertilionidae; genus Murina; species Murina feae. Next base: position 3,021 of record PVJC01025464.1, on the reverse strand, counting down.
AATAGTCATCTGCAGAGTAATCATTTTTAAACTAACTACCATTTTTGAGCACTTACTGTATGCTGGGCACTGGGTCAAATTCGTCACATAAATTAACTCATAATCCTTGCAAAAGTTTTATGAGTATTACTCTATTCTTAAGATGGTCAAACAGAGGTTAAAGAAGCAAAATTATGTGCTTAGCACCACAAGTAGCTGGAATTAGAACCAGGTCTGCCCAGAATTCCAGTGGCCATTCTCTTAATGACTTTAACTGATCTCTAGCTCTGGACTCTGTTTGTCACTTTGATTTTCATTGAAATAGAGATTTTCAACAACATAATGAAAATATCATAATCCTATAAAACACAGATATTTTTAAAGTTTGTATTTCCATATAACAGATGAATCTAATATTTTACCAACTTTTCTGCTTTGGGTCTTCAAGAATACCTTCTTCAGTTCAAATTTGAGGAAAATATTATTTTCCTATTGTGAAGTATCTGCCACTATATTGGAACCTTGGTACACCCACTGACTTTTTACACTTATAAATTGGCATGAGCTGGTATTAGATAAAACATTCCTGGTGATGCCATTTGCCTCTCAAGCCATATCGTGTAACCAGACTCTGTTTCAGCAAAGACCTTTACTGGTTGTATTATTTAATGTATTCAAGTTATAGCAAAGTGTAGGTGTTAGATATTATATGGAATTTGGAATGGGAAAGAAGCCTTTTCATTGTAACTGTTGCAACTTAAATTTTGTCTGTTTCTTTTGTAACCTGACATTTTTCATACCAACTTCATGAATATAAGTTATTTTTATCTAACTCAGTGCTTCTCAAACTCTTGTGGATTTCAGAATCATCTGGAGGGTTATTAAAACACAGATTGCTGGTCCCATGTGTAGAGCTTATATTCAGAAGTTCTGGGATGGGTCCGATAATTTGCATTTCTAACAAGTGTCCAGATGATGTTGATGCTGCTCATCTGAGACCACACTTTGAAAACCACTGATCTAACTCATAAAAAAGAGTAGAAATAGAATTAATGAATCTAAATTCTATAAAGGCATGAGTATTTCCTGTTGTAATTTTCATGAAAAGTTTAATTTTTAATGTGTACGTTTTATATAATTTTAACTTAGTTATTATGCTGCATTTAATGTCTAAAATAAGATTTTTCCCTTTTTCAATAAGTTTTGGTCCAAATATTTTGACTATTTTTATTGTTATTTTCTTTGCTTTTCTCTCCCCATGTGTTAAGACCTTGTTTTTGTGTTGCATGTTACAGAAATCTTTCAGTGTTTCCTCTCAGCCCGTGAAGTAGCTCGTAGCCGAGATCGAGATAGAATGAACAGTGGGGCAGGGTCTGGGGCTCGATCTGATGATCCACCTCCTCAGTCTCAGCAAGAGCGAAGGGTCAGCACCGACCTTCCTGAAGGTCAGGATGTGTACACTGCTGCCTGCAACTCCGTGATCCATCGGTGTGCCCTCTTAATATTAGGAGTAAGCCCTGTGATTGATGAGCTTCAGAAGCGAAGGGAAGAAGGACAATTGCAGCAACCTTCAACAAGTGCCTCTGAAGGGGGTGGACTTATGACCAGGTGGGACTGGCTAGAAACTTAACAAGTACTCTCTTCCCTTTGTTTATGCATTGAAATGGTTTATTCTCAGAGTTAGAGTATTCTTCTGAAATTAACACAAATGCAAATTGACTAGGATTAATTAAAAGTAATATAAAGAGTAATACTATTTCAGCCTGGAATGTAAATTTCTGATTAAATGAGGAGACACAGTATTTCATATGTATAAATAACAGTAGTTAGAAACATGAAGTTACTGCATGTCTGTAATTTAGTGGCATGCAGATTATTTTGATGTAATTGAGAATGGCTTTGTGCTTAGATAAGAGCCAGGATTTCCCATCAACAGGTGCAATTACTCCTCATTGTGTTATCTCTGTGCTGCCAGTTCCACCACATTTTATGTTCACTAACAGTTCCAAATAAAAAACTTTTCTTTGTGCATGTGAGACAGGAGTGAAAGTCTTACTGCAGAGAGCCGGCTAGTCCACACAAGCCCAAATTATAGACTGATCAAGTCGAGGAGCGAATCTGATTTGTCTCAGCCTGAATCAGATGAAGAGGGTTACGCACTGGTAGGTATACCTGGATTCAGTCAAGAAGAATTTTGTTTTTAAGGTGTAGATACTATATGAGGCTTTAATTAGAGTAATATATATTTGTTTTAGACATATAAAAGCTCTTTTAAAAGAACTTTTAAGATAAATTAGATACCTATATTCCACTTACCTGTTAATGACTCTCAGATTTGTCTTTAGCTCTGAGTTCTTAAACTGCATATTCATGACTCTGATGGATATTTCACTTGAACATGTGGGGTTACCCCAATCTTTTTTTTTTAAATGTATTTCTTTATTGATTTCAGAGAGGATGGGAGAGGTAGAGAAAGATAGAAAGATGAGGGAGAATCATTGATCGGCTGTCTTCTGTATGCCCTCTACCAGAGATCGAGCCTGCAACCCGGGCATGTGCCCTTGGTCAGAATTAAACCTGGGAACCTTCAGTCCGCAGGCCGAGGCTCTATCCACTGAATCAAACCAGCTAGGGCATGGGTTACCCCAATCTTAACCTATCCAAATATAAACTTATCTTTCTCCTGACTCTCCTTCTCTCATATTGCCTTTCTTAGTAGGTGGTACTGTTAACTACCCAGCTGGAAACCTGGGCTTATACAAATGCTACATAAACAAAAGATGTTTAAAGGAAACTTCTAATCATAAAAGATTCCTCCTCTAAGGAAAGTCGAACAGTGTCTTCAAGCAAGCTTCATTATCTCATGATGTTTTTGTTCTTTCTTTTATTTTTTATTCCCATTAGTTTCTTTGTGCTCTCAGATCATGTTCATAGTTTTGCAGTCTACTGAGATTCCTCTTTGTCCATTTTTCCTTCCTAGTCTGATAAGTCTCATCTAATCTCCCAACCCTGTGATAATATTATAACACAGATTTTTTTTTT
>PVJC01025463.1:0-24727 GCA_004026665.1 Murina feae | reverse complement strand
AGCATTTGCAGCAGCATGGATGGAACTGGAGAACATAATGCTAAGTGAAATAAGCCAGTCAATGAAAGAAAAATACCACATGTCCTCACTCATCTATGGATAATAATAACCATTATAAACTGGTGAACAAAAATGGATACAGAGGCAGAGCAGCATCAAACAGACTGTCTAATTACAGCAACAAGGACAGGAACATTGGTGGGGGGGGGTAACAGATCAGCCAAGGGACTTTGGTACATGGGGGGGGGGGGGGGGGGGGGGGGGGAAGGGCAGGGGGAAAAGAGATATATGTACTAATCTTTGTAAAACTTTATGTAATAATAAAAAAATGCAAAAAAAAAAGAAACTCTGTCAACAGAGTCAGTGTTTTCCAAAGGGTACTGCAATTAGCCTTACAAATTCACAAATTCTCAGTAAATCAAAGTATCACTGTTGCAATTTTAATTCTCTTTACTACCCTCAAAGTATTCTTTTTAAAAAATATATATTTTATTAATTTTTTTACAGAGAGAAAGGGAGAGGGATAGAGAGTTAGAAACATCGATAAGAGAGAAACATCGATCAGCTGCCTCCTGCACACCTCCTACTGGGGATGTGCCCACAACCAAGGTACATGCCCTTGACTGGAATCAGACCTGGTACCTTTCAGTCCACAGGCCAATGTTCTATCTACTGAGCAAAACCGGATAGGGCCAAATTATTCTTTAAGATACATATTGACACTAAAACAAGAGTGTTTATATTTAATATTGTAGGAAAGAAGACACTGATACTATCTCATAAACAAACATAAACCTCCATTAAGTAGATATTTTCAATGTCTATGAATAAATAAACTATAAGGTTAACCATTCGTACGGAAGTTATTTTCTATTAACTCAAACCTTCACATTTTTACAAATAAGCCAGTGATTTACTTTCTTCTGCTTTCTTCATGTAAAGGATTTTTAAGTAATAAAATATGTATCTTCCATATAAGCAACAGTTATCTTAATTACATTTATGTCAATCAGGTTGACACTTAAAAGTTTTGGCAACATGCTTGTAAAGTTTGATATTTCTTTTGTTTTTCTGTCACTGCTCAAAGAAGAGAATATCCAAACATTAGAATCTGTTTTGATAATTTTTGATGTTTAATGACAGTGAAGACTAGAAAAAAAAGATTAAAGAAAAATTTTCCTATTAGTAGAATAAATGTCCAGTATATGTGTATATGTAGTAGAATAACTCAACTGAGTTAATACAATTAAAAATTTCATTCAGAAAAGAAATAATAAAACAACAAGAGGGCCCACTGCATGGAAGAACATATTTGCCAATGTTACATCCAATAAGCGTTTAATCTCCAAAATTTACAGGGAACTCATATATCTTAACAAAAAGAAGATAAACAACCCAATCAAAAAAATGGGCAAAGGATCTAAATAGACACATTTAAAAGTGGACATACAGAAGGCCAAGAGACATATGAAAACATGCTCAAAGTCACTAATCATCCAAGAGATGCAAATCAAAACAACAATGTGGTACCATCTCACACATAGTCAGAAAGGCTATCATCAACAAATCAACAAATGACAAGTGCTGGGGAGGATGCAGAGAAAAAGGAACCCTCGTGCACTGCTGGTGGGAATGCAGACTGGTCCAGCCATTATGGAGAACAGTATGGAGTTTTCTCAAAACATTAAAAAGGGAACTCCCATTTGACCCTGCGATCCCACTTCTAGGAGTATATCCCAAGAAACCAGAAACACCTATCAGAAAGGACATATGCAGCACTTTGTTCATAGCACCACAATTTATAATAGCTAAGATTTTGAAACAGCCTAAGTGCCCATCAGTAGATGAGTGGATTAATAAAAGGTAGTACATCTACACAATGGAATACTATGCTGCTGTAAAAAAGGAAGGACTCTTACCATTTGCAACAGCATGGATGGAACTGGAGAGCATTATGCTAGGCAAAATAAGTCAGTTGGAGAAAGATAAATATCATATGATATCACTGATTTGTATAATATAATGAACAACATAAAGTGATGAACAAAACTAGATCCAGAGACAGAGAAGCATTGAATGGACTATAAAATCTCCGAGGGAAGGCAGGGGAGGATGGGGTTTACAGGTCAACCAAAGGGCTTTTATGCATGTATATTAGCATAAGCAATGGACACATACAGTAGGGGCTGAGGGCATGTGCTAGGGGTGGGAGCAGGCAGGGAGATGTCAGTGGGAGGAAAAGGAGACATGTAATACTTTAAACAATAAATAATTTAATTATTTTTTTCATTTGGACGACCTTAACAAAAAAAATAATTTTGTTCAAAAGTCATCACTAGATAGAATAAACACTTCAATTGAAATCACACCTGGAGATAAAATAAAGTTAAATATTATGCAAATAACAGGTTTATTCAATACCACATTGCTTATCCTACTAGTCTGTGACAACACTGAAGATGCAAAATTGTCCAGGCTACAATGCCATTTGGTAATCCTTGCTGCTCCTTAGTAAGTTTGTTGGTTTTTCAGTTGTGGATACATAAGATTGTACTTCCTTGATACCTTGATGTGAAATAACCATGTGAATTGTTTTCACAATGGGATGTGGGTACTGATAAATAATTCTCCATCTTTCTCTCCTCTTGGGTCAGAGATTGCACATTCACATGTTAATATGGGTGAATGATAGGGAGATACCAAAAGGAGACTCTGCCTTGCCTACTATATATAAAATAGGAGATCAAGAATAAGAAATATATTTTTAATGTTTTTGAGGCTGTTTCTTAATACAACATATCTAGCTATTCTGATGGATACATATCATTTGCCTTAATAAAGAAATAATAACTTTATAAAACAGGCTTGATTTGCAGATGAAGCAAATCCTTATGATATCAATTTATAAAGTTAATTCTCAAGGGAGAATGGGATCACTTTTTATCTTCTTGATTTACTAAAAATTACTCATGAGGACCCTGATAAAAACAGAGAAATGGGTCTCTTTCTTGTTTATACAGGCTATAACCTATTTTTACATCATTAATCTACCTTTCTAAGAAGTCTCAAAATCAACATTATGGTAATCTGTTCTCTCTCTCTCTCTCTCTCTCTCTCTCTCTCTCTCTCTCTCTCTCTCTCTCCCCCTTTTCTCTTCCTCTCCCACACCCCTTTCCACTATATTCTTTCAAGAGTTTGATTGGACAAGCCTAAAGTTATATTTCAATTTGTTGCTGCAACTTTGTAGTATATATATATATGATGCAAATATCCAACAGAGAATCATTACAAAAAGACAAAGACAGGAAAATATAGATTTGGCACATGATAAAACTCTACATAGATGAATATCTAATCTAATAAAAGAGTAATATTAAAATTGACCATTTATACTGAATGCCTAAGCCACACCCGCCAGCCAATTAGAGTGGCTGTATGCAAATTAACCCAGCCAAGTTGGAGGCCGGCAGTTACGGAGCTGGAGTAAGCAGGAGGCTTCCGTTGCACCAGGAGTAAAGGATCTGCCAGCTGGCTGGGCTTCTCCCGGCTTCAGGCAACATTTTTGCAACATTGTTTCAATTATAGAAGCCTCAGAGCTGAAGCAAACAGTAGGCTTCCGTTGCACCAGCGACGGAGGAAACTGCCTGCCTAGAGTCTACTAAGGCAACATTCTTTCAATTATAGAAGCCATGGAGCTGAAGTCAACAGGAGGCTTCCTTACCTGCCTAGGCCTCGGCTTAAAGGAACAGTGTATCAATTATGGAAGATAAATAAACCCCAGAAACCTGCTTCCAGCCAGCCTTGCTGGGACATTGGGTCAATGGGAGCTGTGGGCAGCCTGAAAGCCAGAAAACAGCCCTCAGGTCCACACCTAGGCTGGCTGCACCCCAATGGGGTAAGGGATCCCACTGGGGGGCTTGGCCAGCCTGCAAACAGCCATCAGCCCCTCACCCAGGCTGGCCAGGTACCCCAGTAGGGACCCAAAACCTGAAGGGACTGTGGTCAGCCTGAAAATGCCCCTCAGCTCCTCACCCAGGCTGCCCAGGCACTGCAGTAGGGACCCAAAACCTGAAGGGGATGTGGGCAGCCTGAAAACGGCCCTCAGCCCATCACTCAGGCTGACTATACCCCAATGGGGTGAGGGTCCACCCTGGGGGGCTTGGCCAGCCTGCAAACAGCCATCAGCCCCTCACCCAGGTATGCCAGCAGGTAGACATCCCCTGAGGGTCCCAGACTGCGAGAGGGCACAGGCCAGGCTGAGGGACCTCCTAAGTGCACAAATTTTTGTGCACTGGGCCCCTAGTAATTTTATAACCGGAAAGAAAGTTTTTCATTTACAAATAAAAGCTTTGTTTAGGTAAGTCCTGTAAAATAACATAAGGGATACATTTCACTTATTTAAATCTTTCCCTTTGTTGTATATAATTCATGCAATGCTTGAATTTAGAAATATTTTCTGCATTTTTGCAGATACACAGAGCTTTTCTAACAAGTTCATTCTGGTAAAAATCAGTAGAATTAGACTTCAAACTGAAGGCTGACACCAAATCTCTAAGTTATGTAAATAGAAGTAATCTCCTTGGTCCCTATTCCCTTTCCACAGGATATGGCTATGGTGTGGACTTAATGAAAAACCTGGATGGCTTCTGAATAACTTTTGAAAATTAATGAGGTTATAGAAACTCATATCTCAATAACTCACATACAGTTTGACAGCTCATTCCAGTTTACCTCATGAATGAAATCCCAGGTTAATGAATCTAAGTACACCATCATCAGTGGGTCAAATCGTTTCACAGATGGTTCAATGAGAAAATCTATCAATTGATTGTCATTTTCTACATTGTTTGTAACAACAAAAAATGGATTTTTCTCTATAGTCAGATGAAAGTTGTTTTGTGATGCATTACTCTTTAGAATAATCAGTAGTGTGTTTTAATACTTAGAACACCGCTCCCATAAAACATATTTTCATGTAGCTATAGGCAGGAGAGTTGAGGCCAGTCGGTGTGTAGATCCGTCAAGTGCTATACTATTGACACTGGCTCAACCAAAATCAGGTGGAGACATAATAAATGCATTCCCCAAGAGGCTCTTGACAATGCAGGTGTAATTTAATACCTTCATTATCAACCCCAAATTTTCCCATCATAACCTCAGCTACTATCCACAGGAATAGTCTAGAAGATGGCAGCTGTTGGCAGCAAGTCAAAACACAAAGCAATGTGTTTCCTTATGATCTTCTACCAGAAAAATATTAAAATATATTATAAAATATCACCTGTGTTAAATAGTTTGCTGTCAGCCACATTTTGTTCAGTAGTATATCTACCTCCTTATCTAATTGAAATGTAGCTGGCACTGATCGTAGGGCTAATAGCTATGACATACAAAACACTTTTTTGTTGACACAGAATATGCCTTCATTTATTCAAAATATATTTGAGAACAGGCCACATGTCAGGTGTTAGTGAGTCTTGGAAATATAACATGTCAATTTAGGGGAGATAAAACAAGTAAAAAATTATTACAATGCACTATCAGGGTTAACTACCATTTTAAATGTATGTGCATAATAAGGAGTATTTCCTTAGTCTTTCCTTTATTTCCTTGCCTTTAAAACTTTTGAAGATTACAGGATAGTTACTGAGTAGGATGTTGCTCCCTGATGCCTCTCTGTGATTATAATTAGGTTTTGCATCATTGACAGAAATTTTACTTAAGTGATAACGGTTCTTATTGCATCTTATCACATGGCACACATGCTTTTGATTTGTCCTCAAGTTGGTGATTTGAACTTTGATCACTTCATTTAGGTGGCATCTACCAAACTTTTCTACTGTGAAGTTACTTTCTCATTATATGCAGTTAATAAACATTTTGTAGGGAAGGTGTATTTCTAGACATATATACTTCCTATTATCAAATTTTAATTTATTCCTGGAGTCCTATTTTATGAAGTTTTTAAAATTTATCTTTATTATTGAGACTAGTACATATGTCTCCCCCATCTTTTCTCTGTTGCCCCCCTCCACCCAATTCCCACCCATCCCAATATTCACCATCTCGTTGTCTGTGTCCATGGAAAATGCATATATATTCTTTAGTTAGTTATAATTTCTTGTAATTATTTTTTTTTAAAGAATAGTTTACTGATTTTTCAATGAGACAGAAAGGGAAGAGGATAGAGAGAAACATTGATGTAAAAGTACAGCATCAATCATCTGCCTCCTGCATGCCCCCCACCTGGGAATGAGCCCCAAACTGTGGCAACCTCATGGTGCATAAGGTGACACCTAACCAACTGAGCCATACTGCCCAGAGCACTTGTTATTATTTATTTTGATGCTCCAACCAGTGGGAACTCCTTCAAGCTAGCACCTGTGTCCTTTTACTTATTTCTGTCAATTTTTGAGAACATACATCCACAGTTTTATAAATAAGACTAGTGGCCCAGTGCACAAAATTCGTGCACATTAAAAGGGATTAATTAGAGGAAATATTTTAATATTGCTATTTGCCCTTTCTCTATAATAGAAGTGTCAGAGATTATAGAAAATTAGTAAAATGTATATGAAAATCTTCCTCCTGTCAGAGTCTGGGGTGCACCATGGAACCCAGAGTCAAGTCTTCAATTACCCATATGCACCTCAAAATCGCTCGGGACCCAAACCTGGACAGCCCCCCTTCATTGGGCTAGATGCAGACCCGGCCAGTCCCACCCTGTCAAGCCCTGCCAGGTGGTGGGGGTGCAGCCTCAGGTCCCCTGGGTGACAGGGCAGGGGGGCAGAGTCTGACGTCCCCCATAAAGTCCTGCTGGGTGGAGGAAGTGGCCTGTGATCCCCCAGCCTGGCACCGGGGCAGGGGTGCTGGGGTGGGGGGCATGGTCTGAGGTCCCTTAGCCCAGCATCAGGGTGGAGGGCACACCTTGAGGGCCCCCGTCAAGTCCCGCTGGGTGGAGGGCACAGCCTCAGGTCCCCTGGCCTGGTGCTAGGGCAGGGGGAGCAGCCTGAGGTCTCCTGTCAAGCCCTGCAGGTGGAAGGCATGACCTGAAGTCCCCTGACAAGCCCCATGCAGGAGGTGGGTGGGCGCGCAGCCTCAGGTCCCTGCTGGTTGCTCCTTAAGGCTCATTATGGGTACTTAGCCTCAGCTGTGGGTGCAAATGGACTGGAGTGATGGTCAATTTGCATATTCCCTCTTTATTATATAGGATATTCTAATATCGCCTTACAATTTTCCTGCCCTATACCTAGAATCAATCTGTTTCTTTTCTAATTGTAATTCTCTGGGATTAATAAGTGTGACTCTCATTATCCTTATTTACTTATTCAATTATTTTTTTCTGTATGTGTCAATAATTATTTTATGCCATCAAGCCTGCCCACATCAACCCCACCAGTAATCTCCTCACCCTACTCTGGCTCCAATGCCCTCCATGGGCTGTCACCACCACCACCCATGAGTATGAAGCCCTCCACACTCTGCCTGGGCTCAGAAACATAGGGCCAGCCTAGTTCCTGATAAGAAAGCCCCTGTCACCCTTGTGCTTAAATTTTTGTGGTGGGCAGTCTTCACCAGGGTTACCTTTCTTACTTTGTTCCAAATATGTAACAGGATCCCCTCTCACTCCCAGTCCCACACAGTCTTCCTCTTCACTGTACCCTGGCTTGCATATCTCACCCCTGGCCCCAAACCTTGAAAGGATGCCTTCCTCATCCCTCTGGATTCTGGCATCCCACAGCAGGCCACTCCACAACTCCAACAAATTCTCACCTGCTGTCTTTAATATCCCCTTAGTGCCTCTCAGCTCCCTCTCCCTTCCTAACTTTCTTTACCTTCTCTCTGTCCTTAGGCATCCTCACCATGCTGGGTTCTGAATTAAGAAGTGAATCTTCAAGAAGGGAAATATAGGCAAATGAAGGGGAAGGAGAGAGAGAGAGAGAGAGAGAGAGAGAGAGAGAGAGAGAGAGAGAGAGAGAGAAGGAGCTATCAATATTTTTACATGAAAGAAATGATATATTGGATTTGAGTTTGAGAGAGATGCATTGGACAGCTATAGCAGCACAGATTTGGAAGCCATAAGGTCAGTGGTCAGTTGTCAGAAACTTGCTTTACTGTCATAATCAGGCAATTATCATATGCATGTGGAATATGACTATAGCTGTAGAATTTTTAAAAAGAAAAAATCAATTTGAGGCTGAAAGAAACCGATTAATTATGCAATATGGAGGAAAGAGGAATTAAGGGGTCATACTGACATTGAGCTTTATGTCAATGTCAAATGTGACATTTTATCATTTTTGGAATTAGAAACTGACTTTTAATCATTTTTGGATTTTCTTTCTCCAAATCATTCTTGTTTTTACCATTTTCCAAAGCATAGTCTGGTCTCTAACCTTCCTAACATGATTCTTTTAAATCTGTTCTCTTTTTTAGATTCACCATGTGTACCTCTTAAATTTTAGTATATGCTGTAAATTTCTCACTTCTCCAACCAGTAAATATTCCCCTTATGTCTATTCAAATAATGTAATCTTATAAAATTTGCCCAATCTTTCATTCTGTCTTTAGGGACCTTAACTTTTGTCATTTTTTTTTGTCTCTAATCTCTGTAAGTGATAAAACATCTATAGTGACAATCTTGACAAGTACATACCTGCCTGACTTTACAGTTCTATCAGAAATACGAATCACCAGATGAGAGTATCAATAAAAAGCAGTAATGCTGCTAAAGAGTTATTTACATTGCAGCAGAGTCAGCAACCATAAACCTGAATGTTACATTCAGGTTACTAAACTAAGCGTTTCTCCATGAGAAAATGGCTTTTATCCAATTAAAGAATGGCTAGAGTGAGCATCTAAGAATAAATTAGGAAACAAAAAATAGATTCTGTTTTGTAATCAAACTTTTGAAACATGCAAGGGAAGGCAACCTTGTTCAATTTCTGGAAGTGAAGTGCATATCACCAATTTCTCTTTCATTTCTTGTTTCTGCTCCTCTATCTATCAGTTATTATCAGTGGAGGCACAGCTAAAATTCTCAGTCATGGATGACTCCTCCTCACTGGCAGTAGTAAGACAATTCCTTCCCCAGCGATGGTGCCTTCAAAAGAAAACCCATTAATACATTTTTGACAGGACAATCTATAGTACCTAGGGAAAATGTAGGAAGAAGAAATTGAGTTTTTTGAACTTCTTGGGCTATAACTTTGGCCTGAAGTATCAGTAGACAACTTTTCATAATGCTTTATAATTTCTTGTTTTATTTTTAATTTCTTTTGTTTATTTTTTTATTTCCTAAGTCCCATTATAATACCTAACATATGTAAAGCTCTCTTTAATTATTTGTGTTCTCATTTAATTTTGGATAAATTTTATATCTTTAAGTTTACTAGTGTTTTCTTTCCCACTGTCTAATTTTTGTTTATCCCTTTATGGTAGTGTATTTGTTTATCTCAGGCATTGCATTTTGTCTATTAAGTTTACATTTAATTCTGTACAACAAATTTCCATTTTTCTGCTTGACAAAAATCAATTCTTATCTTTATAAACATAAATTTAATCATAATACCTATTTTAATGTTCTTGTCTACTAAGTCTATCATTTGTGGTATTTTGAGGTCAGTTTTCAAAAATGGACTAGTGTTTACAGCAGAGTTTTTTGGTGTGCTTTTTGGTTAATCCTCACCTGAGGATATTTTTTCCATAGGTTTTTAGAGAGAGTGGAAAGAAATGAGAGAGACATAGAGAAAGAAGCTTTGATTTGAGAGAGACACATCAATTGCTTGCTTCCCACAAGCACCTCAACCAGGGCCCGATCAAGCCTGCAAGTGAGGTATGTGCACCCTTGACTGGAATCAATACCGGGACCTTTCAGTCCATGGGCTCATGCTCTATCCATTGAGCTAAACCAGCAAGGGCTAGAGCAGGTTTTGACCGAAAGAAAATTTGAGTAAAAAGTATTGATGCATTATTATATACTAAATTCCATAGTTTCCATTAGAGTTTACTCTTGTGAAGTATCATCTATGAGTTTTGAGAAATGTGCAGTGACAATAATTCACCATTAGAGCATTATAGAGAACAGGAGGCCTAGTGCATGAATTTATGCACGGGTAGGGTCCTTCGGCCTGGCTGGTGATTGGGGTCTATCAGGGCCGAAAGAGGATCACTGGTGGGGAGGGCCTGTAGGAGGTTGGCTGTGGGAGTGCACTGACCACCAGGGGGCAGCTCCTGCATTGAGCGTCTGGCCCCTGGTGATCAGTGCACATCATAGCGCTGGTCAACAGATGGTTCTAATCATTCCAGTTATTCGATCATAATGGTCACTTAGGTTTTTATACATATAGATAGTTGCACTGCCTTCAAAAGCTCTGTGAACTATGTATTGATCTCTTCTTCCCTCTGTAAATACTACTGTCAACCACTGATCTTTCTGCTATTACTGTACTTTCATCTTTGTAGAATATCATACATTTAAAATCATACTTTATGTAGCCTTCTCAGATTGGCTTCTTTCACTCAGCAGTATGCACTCAGCAATATGAACTATCAGGCCATGTCTTTCATGTCTTGATAGTTCATTTCTCTTTAACACTGAATAATATTACATTGAGTGGATATATCAGATTTGCAAATCCATTCACCTACTAAAGAACATCTTGGTTGCCTTCAAGTTTCGACAACTATAAATTAAGCTGCTATAAACGTTCATGTGTATGTTTGTATTAGACATATGTTTTTAACTCATTTGGGTCACTACCAAAGAGCATGATTGACAGATTGTAGGGAAACATGTTTCGATTTGTGATAAACTGTCAAATTTTCTTCCAAAATGGTTGTACCATTTTGCCTTCCTGCCCACAATGAATGAGAGTTCCTGTTGCTCTACATCTTCACCTGCATTTGGTATTGTTGGATTTTTCAATTTTAGCCATTGTAATAGGTGTGGTGTAGTAGTGGTAGTAGTAGTAGTAGTAGTAGTAGTAGTAGTAGTAGTAGTAGTAGTATTTCATTGGACTTTTAATTTGTAATTCCTAATGGTAAATGATGTTGAGCATATTTTCATGTTTCTTTTCCATCTGGATATATTTGGTGTTATGTTTATGTGTTTGTATAAATGTTTTGCCCTTTTTCAATTGAGTTGTTTTTCTATTGTTAAAAAAATGAAGTTTACTTAATTTTAATTTATTATTTTATTGATTGACTTGAGATAATGAAAAAGAGAGAGAGAAAGGAAGAAATAGATCAATTTGATGTTCCACTTATTCATGCATTCATTTTTTGATTCTTGTAGTGCCCTGACTAGGGATCAAACCCACAACCTTTGTTTATCGGGATGACACTCTAACCAACAGAGCTACTTGGTCAGGGCTAATTTTATTTTATTTTTGATACCAGACCTTTAAGTTATATTTGTTTTACAAATATGTTCTCTTAGTCTGTTCTTGGATTTTCATTATTTTAACAATTTCTTTAATTGAATGGATTGTTTAAATTTTAATGAAGTCCCATTTATTGTTATTCTCTCTTAAAATTCATGCTCTTGGTATTCTATCTAAAAAAATCATTGCTGAACCTAAATGTTCTCCTATGTTATCTTCTAGGAGTTTTATAGTGCTTTAACTTACGTATATGTCACATTTTTTAGTATTTTTTATGAAAGCTCTGAGTATGTCTAGGTTTATATTTTTACATTGGATCTGTAGTTGTTCCACCTATCGTTTCTCCATTCAATTGTCTTTGCTCCATGTTCCAACATAAGTCAACTGTATTTGTGTGGTGATGAAGGATGAAGCTGGGCTCCTTATTCTGTTCTATTACTATATTTGTTTATTCTTTTGCCATACTACACTGTCTTGATGACTGTAGTCTTATCGTATGTGTTTTAAGTCAGGCAGGGTGGTGTTCTGACTCTGTTCTCCATCAATAATGTCTTGACTATTCTGGAACAATTGCAACTACATATAAACTTTTATATATATATATATATATATATATATATATATATATATATATATATATATATATAACTTGCTGAGAATTTTTTCTGTGATTTTTATTGAAAGAGAGCAAGTTGTAAGGAATTGACTGAAAGAAAATTTGAGTAAAAAGTATTGATACATTATTATATACTAAATTCCATATTTCCACTAGAGTTTACTCTTGTGATGTATCATCTATGAGTTTTGAGAAATGTGCAGTGACAATAATTCACTATTAGAGCATTATAGAGAACAAGAGGCCTAGTACATGAATTCATGCATGGATAGGGTCCCTTGGCCTGGCCAGCAATCTTAACATTGAGCCTTCCAATCCAAGAACATGGGACATTTATTTATATGGTTCTTCTTAGATTTATTCCACTGTAATTTTCCTCATATAAATCTTTTTTAAAAATATACTTTATTGATTTTTTACAGAGAGGAAGGGAGAGGGATAGAGAGTTAGAAACATCGATGAGAGAGAAACATCGATCAGCTGCCCGCAACCAAGGTACATGCCCTTGACCGGAATCAAACCTGGGACCCTTAAGTCCACAGACTAACGCTCTATCCACTGAGCCAAACCAGTTAGGGCCCTCATATAAATCTTCATCATATTTTGTTAGATTTATACCTAAGTATGTCATTTTAGCTGTTAATGTAAAAAATATCTATTTCCTAATTAGAAAATTACATTATTAGTATCTTAACTAATAAAAGCATAATATTGAAATTAACTGTCCTTTCGGGACACCTACCAGTCAATCAGAGCAACTGTATGCAAATTAACCCAGGCAACATGGTGGCCGCCACTCACGGAGTAAATGGCAGCTTCCATTGCAGCCAGAATGAAAGTGAAACTGTCTGCGCGCCAGCTCGGATTATCCTGCCTCAAAGCAAAACATGTTTGCAACAAACTATAAATCATAGAATCCTCGGGAGCTGAAGGAAACAGCAGGCTGGGCCTGACTCTAAGGGTAACATTGTCTCATTATAGAAGCTGCGAGCTGAAGCAGAAACGAGGCTTCTTATTAGGCCTCGCCTTAAAGAAACAGCATCAATTATAGAAGATAAACAAACCCCAGAAACCTGCGTCCAGCCAGCTTTGCTGGGACATTGGATCAATGGGAGCTGTGGGCAGCCTAAAAGCCCCTCACCCAGCCTGGTCAGGCACGCCAGCAGGTGGACATCTCCAAAGGGATCCCAGACTGTGAGAGGGCACAGGCTGGGCTGAGGGACCTCCCAAGTGCACAGAGTGGCTGCAGGGCGGAACAGTGCAGGACCCAGCACCAGTGAGTGGGAAAGAGGTGCCAGGATTGGCGGCCTGCTTGGTGGCTCCCCAGGCCCTTTGCAGGGCACAGGGGAGCGGGAAAGAGGCGGTGGGGGCCAGGGACCTGCTTGGCAGCTCCTCAGGCCTTTTGAGGGGCACCAGGGAGCGGGTAAGAGGTGGCAAGGGGTTGGCGGCCTGCTTGGCGGCTGCCCAGGCCCTTTGCGGGGCACCAGGAAGCGGGAAAGAGGGGGCAGTCTGCTTGCCGGCTGCCTAGGCCCTGTGAGGGTCATCTGGGAGTGGGAAAGTGGCAGCAGGGGGTCAGTGGCCTGCTTGGTGGGCTTCTCAAGCCCCTTGCAAGGCACTGGGGAGCGGGAAAGCAAGGCGGCAGGATGGGCAGCGGGAAAGAGGTGGTGGGGGGTCTTGGCCTGTTTGGCGGCTGCCCAGGCCCTTTGCTTGGCACCGGGGAGCAGGAAAGAGGCGGTAGCCTGCTTGCCAGCTGCCCAGGCCCTTTGAGGGGCATCGGGGAGTGGGAAAGAGGCAGCGGGGGGTCACGGTCTGCTTGGTGGACTTCCCAGGCCCCTTGCAGGGCACAGGGGAGCAGGAAAGCAAGGCAGCGGGGGGTCTCAGCCTGCTTGGAGGCTGCCCAGGCCCTTTGCTGGGCACCAGGGAGTGGGAAAGAGGCGGTGGGGGGTCTCAGCCTGCTTGGCGGCTGCCCAGACCCTTTGCTGGGCACCAGGGAGCAGGAAAGCAAGGCTACAGGGGCTGGGGTCCTGCTTGGTGGTTCCCCAGGCCCTTTGGGGGGCACTGGGGAGCGGGAAAGCAAGGCAAGCTCTTGGGGGCTGGGGGCCTGCTTGGTGGCTCCCCAGGTCCCTTCCGGGAATCAGGGAGCAGGAAAAGGCTGGCCTGACCATGAGGCGGGGTTTTCCCTGCTTTCTGGTGGTTGGGGGAAGATGGGCAGTAGGCAAGCTTGGGAGGCAGGCAGCACCCAGCCCTGGCCACAGCTCAAAAAAGAGAACAACATGCAGGGGAGGGCAAGAGTCTGAGAGATCAACATAGAGGGAGTGCCAGCTCCAAGCCTCCATGGTGTTCCTGGGGGCAGGCCCCAGCAGGTAGACACACACAGGAGGACTGCTCTGAGCTTCAGATGCGGCTGGGGGCAGGTCCCCAGTGGACACACACACACACACAAGGCGCCTGGCAGACTGGGGCCATCATAGGACATCCACTGAGGGATTCCAGACTGTGAGAGGGGTCAGGCTAGGCTAAGGGACCCCCATCCTTCCCCCATACATGAATTTCATGCACCAGGCCCCTAGTATAAAATAAATAGTCTTTCGTATTTTAACTTCATATCCTATAACCTTGTTTTAATCATTTGTTAGTTCTTGGAGAGTTTCATTTGTTTTTAATGTTTGTCATTTTCTACATGGACAGCCATGTCATCTATAGACAAAGTTTTTTGTATTTCTTCCTTCTCAATCTCTATACCTTTTATATTCTGTTATTGTCTTCTTGCATTAGCTAGGACTTTGTGTATTTTTATATAAAGAATAGGCAAGGGGGTTCTGTTCTTGATATTAACAGGAAAGCATATTCTTTCTCACTATTAAATCTGATGTTAGCTTTGGGTTTTTTGTACATTTTATTTTTAAATCAAACTGAGGATGTTCTCATCTATTCTTAGTTTGTTGAGAGGTTTCACATGAATGAGTGTTGGCTTTTGTCAAATGCTTTTTTTCTTGTACTTTTTAATATGATCATGTGATTTTTCTTCTTTAGCTTATCAATGTGATGGGTTATATTAATTAATTTTCAAATATTGAAATAACTCCACACACCTGGATTAAATTCTAATTGGTTATGGTGCATAATTTATTTTCTACATTGTTGAATTCAATTTCATACTATTTTGTCAAGGAATATTCACCTATGTTGATGAGAAATGTTGTTCTATAGTTTTACTTCTTTTATATGTTTATCTGGATATGGTATTACAACAATGCAGTTCTCGGGCAATGATTTAGAAAGCATTTCCTCAGCTTTTAGTTTCTATTAACAAATTGTATATAATTAACATAAATATTTCCTTAAATATTTGGTACATTTCCCAGTGAACTCATCTAATCACAATGCTTTCTATTTGAGAAGATTATTAATTATTGATTTATTTTCTCTTTTTTCAGACTGGTGTAACTGTTTTAGGAAGTAGTGTGGAATTTCCTCAACAAATTAAATATGAATCTACCATTTGACACAGTGATACCATTTCTTGGAATATATCCTAAGAAACCCAAAGCATCAATTAGAAAGAATGTATGCATTCCTATGTTCAAAGCAGCACAATTTACAATAGCTAAGATTTGGAAACAGTCCAACTGACCATCAATCGATGAGTGGATAAAAAAGCTGTGGTACATTTATATCATGGAACACTATGCACAATTAAAAAAAGAAAAATTACCTTATCCTTTGAGACATCATGGAGGGACCTGGAAAGTATGATGCTAAATGAAATAAGTCAGAGAAAGACAAGTATCAATTACATGGTCACATTCCTATGTAGAATGTAAGTAACAAAATAAACTGATGAATGAACGAAGTGGATCCAGAGACATGGAAGCATGGAACAGAGTGCAGAATCTTAGAGGGAAGGTGGGGGAGGGTAGGTGGGTGGGCGGTAATTAACCAAAGACCGTGAATGCATATATGCATAACCCATGGGCATAGGCAATAGGGTGCTGAAGGTCTGGGGCTGGGAGAGGGGCACAGGGCCCAGCTGGAGGAGGTCAATGAAGGGGAAAAAGGGACATATGTAATTCTTTCAATAATAAAGAATTATTTTAAAAATTATTTATTTTTTAATAGATAAAGGCCTATTCTGATAGCTTTGATCTTCTAGTGTATGGTTTTTGTATATTATGTATTTTCAAGGAACTAATCTCTTTATCTAGATTATCAATTTATGGCCATAGACTTGTTTATAACATTACTCTATTATTTTTTAATCTCCAAATGCTCATTAGTGATCATAACTTATTCTTTTGATATTAGTAATTTGTGCCTTCTCTATTTTCTTAGTTATCACAATTTATCAAATGTAATGCTTTTCTAAAGAGCCAGTTATTGGATTTACTTATTTTCTCTATTGATTGTTTTCAATTTCATGATATACATCTTGATTTATCTTTATTATTTCTTTTACTCTGCTTGTTTTTTATTTAATGTGCTCTTCATTTTCTAGTTTTTTAAGGGGCAAACTTAGATTATTGATGTTTCAGGCTTTCTTCTTTTCTAATATATGCATTCATTGATATAAATTTAAGAATTGTTTGTGGAATAGCAAACAAATGTGGTACTTTATTTTCATTTATATTTGACTAGAAATATTTTTAGATTTCTTTGGAGACTTCTTTGACCCATGGGTTAATTATAAGTGTATTGTTTTATTGTTTAATCTTAAAATATTTTGGAATTTCCAGCTATTTTTTTGTTATTGATTTCTAGCTCAATTCCATTCTTGAGAGCATACTTTTATGATTTATATACTCTTACATATTTCAAGGTACATTTTATGTCCCACAATGTAGTCTATATCAGTTAACATTTCATGTGAGCTTGAAAATAAAATGTACTCTGCTCTTGTTGAATGTAGTAGTCTCTAGATGTCTATATTATCTGGTTGATGGATGGCATTGTTGAGTTCAACAACTTCCTTACTCATTTTCTACCTACTAGATATTTCAGTTCTTGATAGAGGCATGTTGAAGTCTCATTATAATAGTGGATTCATTTAGTTCATTTTTACCTTACTTATAGTTAAGCACATACATATTAAAGATTTTTAAGTATCTTGAAGAGAAACTATCACAATGTAATAACTTTCATCTTCCTGAGACTTTTCCTTGCTCTGGCTTTGCTGAAAATAATGTAGCTACTTCAGTTTTTCTT
Source organism: Murina feae (assembly GCA_004026665.1). NCBI lineage: Eukaryota > Metazoa > Chordata > Mammalia > Chiroptera > Vespertilionidae > Murina > Murina feae. The sequence continues at coordinate 7,525 of PVJC01025463.1, read as the reverse complement.
CTGTTAGTTTTAGCATGGCATGTAACTGTCTCTCCTTTTATTTTAAATCTTCCTTTTTATTAAAAATGTAGAAACACAATCAGAAAGGATATAGGCACCCATATGTTCATAGAAGCACAATTTACCGTAGCTAAGATTTGGAAACAGCCTAAGTGCCCATCAGCAGATGAGTGGATTAAAAAAACTGAGGTACATCTACACAATGGAATACTACTCTGCCGTAAAAAGGAAGGGACTCTTACCATTTGCAGCAGCATGGATGGACCTGGAGAGCATTATGCTAAGTGAAATAAGTCAGTTGGAGAAAGATAAATATCACATGACCTCACTCATTTGTGGAATATAATGAACAACATAAACTGATGAACAAAAACAGATCTAGAGACAGAGATGCATCGATCAGACCATCAAATCTCTGAAGGAAGGCAGGGAAAGGTGGGGATAAGGGGAAGAGATCAACCAAAGGACTTGTATGCATGCATATAAGCATACCAATGGACACAGAAACTGGGGAGATGAGGGCATGAGGGGGGGTGAGTAACCAGGGGGAATAAGGACACATATAATACCTTAATCTGTAAAGAAAATAAATTAATTTAATTTAATTTTTAAAAGTGTTATTATTAACATATAACTGGAATTTTTTAATACACCCTGATCTGATAATCTCTGTCTTTTAATTGGATATACTTTATTCACGTTTAAAATAATTGTTAATATAAAATTTATTTTAGCACGTATAATACCATTTTCTATTCTTTCCTGTTGTTTCCTTTTTATTTGGTTTTATTTTCCATTTTTTTTTTTTTTTACCTTATTTGGTTTTAATGTCTGCCACATCTGAACCTGGTTCTGATGTTTGTTCTGGCTCTTTAAATGGTGTTCTTTTGTCTTTAAAATGTCTTGTGATTGTTTTATAGAAAGCTGGACTTGATGTTCTGGGTAAAAGGAATCTGGCACTGGCTCTTGTGGTAAGCTTCTGTTCTTGAACTTCTGCTCTAATGAACTGCAATCCTATGTTTCCCAGTTTCTCCAATTTAGAAACAAAAGTTTACCTAAGCTCTCTAATGAATCTAAGGAAACATGTTTATTGTTAGTTTCCAGCTCATTACATAATAGACCAGAAAAAGTCTGGTTTAGTTTTGATTTATTTTTCTGTTCACTTTGTCACATATTTTTGCTTCTCTGCATGCATGTTAATTTTTGAAGAGGTGACACATGGATTTTTCATTATTGAGTTGTGGTTAGTCAAGTATTTTTTAAAAATTCTTGAATTTTATACTGTCAAACTGGTAAATTATTTATAAAGAGCTTGACCTTTTTGATGTTTGCTTTTAAGCTTTATCAGTTGAACAGAGAAAACCTTAAGGCTAATTTTTCCTCACTACTGAATCACTCTCTACCTGATTCTCTATTTTTTATAATAGCTTTTTCCATCATTATTTATTCTTCCTATACCCTCCTCAACCTCCCCCAACCCTTCCCTGCTGCAAACACCACACTATTGTCTGTGACTGAGTTTTCTCAGTCTCTCTCTCTTTTTTTTCTTGTTTGCTCAATATTCCATATGTATTATGTGTTATTTTAAATGTCGATTGTGCTCCAGTGTAAACTTTTTTTGTGAAAGCTCAGTCCCTTCAGATGGTACTTATCCCATCCTAGGATACTTTCCTTACAAACCTATACTGATTGCTACTTATCAAATCAATTAATAGTGATCCTCTCTGCATGATTACTTAGCTCCTTCTGTAGCTTTCTCCTATCTGCACCTAAGCCTTGCAATCTCTAGCTGCCATGGCCAACCTGAACTCCCAATTATATGTCTTCAGCTCAAGGAAGTTAGTGAGATCTGTTTGGATTCCCTTCCCTTGTTTTGCTTTCTGTAAACTCTCTTCAGGCTATAAAGTATAAACTAACCTAATTTCTTCCCTTCTCTTGATAATTATTAAGTCTAATCATTTCCCTAATGTTTCTCTTTAGAAAACTTGACACTTTGTGTCTGCTCTCTCAATTTATCATCACTTCAGTTTCTTTTCTTGTCCTATAGCACTGGCTAGATTTTTCAAGCACAGCATTGAAAAGCAACAGTGATAGCAGATGTTTTTCTTATTATCCAGTTTTTAAAGAGATTGTCTCTAATGTTTCATTATTAAACATAATGTTTAGTATATATTTTTGGTATTGATCATTATCAATGTATTAGTAATTCTCTTTCATTCTGTAATTTCTAAGAAATTTTAAAATGTGAGTAGAGTTATACATACATGTATTATATGATCATAGAGTTTTATTCCTTTAGTCTCATAATATTGAACACTTCTAATAATTTTTTCAATTAAGTCTGCTAATTATAGTATAGTATTATTGTTATTTGTAAAAAACTGACTATAGGACTTTATAAATAATAAAGCATTTATCATTATTTTAAAATATATATTTTTTATTTTTTTAAATTGATTTGAGAAGGGAGAGGGGAAAAAGGGAAACATCAATGAGGAGAGGGAATCATTGGTCAGCTGCCTCCTGCATATCCCACACCAGAGATTGATTGAGCCTGCAACCTGGGCATGTGCCCTGACCAGGAATCAAACTGTGCCCTCCTGGTTCATAGATTGACTTTCAACCAGAGTCCTGCTGGCCCAGTGGATTTTATCATTCTTGTATCTGCATACTGCATCATGCTTATGAGAATGCTTTGTGAATAATGGACACCAAAGGAATTTTAATGAATTAAATCCATTAGAATTGAAGTTATTTGAAAGCTCTGAAGTAGCACATACATTTCAAAACAATGTCATTAGCATTTCAATTCCTAGAGTATCCACCATATGTCAGTAAGGTAAAACAACAACAACATTTGAAGAAGGAAATTAAAGGGAGGTAAACATTGTTCATAGAATCACTGAAGCATTTACAAAATGGCATCCCAGGCGCTAAGTTTTTTAAAATATATTTTTATTGATTTCAGAGAAGAAGGAAGAGGGAGAGAGACATAGTAACATCAATGATGAGAGAGCTGCCTACTCATGATAGGGGATAGAGATCAAACCCAGGCATATGCCCTGACCAGGAATCAAATTGTAACCTCCCAGTTTATAGGTTAATGCTCAACTATTGAGCCACTGCAGCTGGGCCCAGCTGCTATGTTTTGACTCAACAAATTTTAATGGATCAGTTGTTTGGGCCAAATGAGAAGCTATTACAACCATGAAGCATTTCATCAGTTTCATTGGTGTTCATGTACGAGGCTGCATTACAGGGCTATTAAGCAGTTAAATTTTACATAATCACACTAGGAGCCCAGTGCACAATATATTGATGTCCACCTGCTGGCATGCCTGGCCAGCTTGGGTGAGGGGCTGATGGCAGTTTGCAGGCTGGCCAAGCCTGCCCCGCCCACCCTGCCCACGCCACAGCCCACCACCCACCCCACCCCACCCACCCTGCAGCCGGCCACCCACCCTGCCCGCCCCACCTCTGCCTGTGCTGCACATGGCTGCCGGCCTCCATCTTGGCTGAGTTAATTTGCATGCAGCCACTCTGATTGGCTGGTGGGTGTGGCTTGGCTGGTGGGCATGGCTTAAGTGTCCCAGAGAAATGGTTAATTTTAATATTACACTTTTATTAGAGAAGTTGGTTGCTTTTACAAGAGTTCACACACACATACACCATAGGTTTTCAAGAATAAATAAGTCATCATGGTACAACATCCTCTATATAAATTCCTTGAAAGCCAAAATATGTCCTGGTTGATCTTGTTCTTTTTTTTATTTGCTTTGCTGATTTTGTATCCTAGATGGATTCTTTTTTATTCAATTAAAACTACCTTGTTCCTGAAAAAGAAAATATTTCTATTCTTAACTAATTAATGAAAATGTTGGGCGTGGTGATGTGAAGGCTGTTTTGAAGGGTGAGAGTAAAAGAGATCTATCGGAGATGGTATAAGATTGTTGAAGAACCAGACCTTTAATTGTTTAGAAAGCCTAGTTTCTAAGCTTGAACTAAACTTTGAAAGTCATGCACTATAGCAGTATATTGAAAAAATTAACACACTGTTAAATATTCAAATAAAAACTATCTTTACTAAGTGTGAGGGAGTATTATTTACAAAGCACTATAATATATAATCAAATTTATCAAAGGTTTACTTGTTGACAAGCTCCTCCAAGTATTATGATTATTGGGCAATACTACTCATATAGATAAAGAAAATACTACAGATAAAGAAAATAAAAGCAGATAAATATGAGGCTTGACCATAATTACAAAGATAAAAAGTCACTGAGCTGTGATCAAAATAAAGATCAGTCTTATCCTAATATACAAATGTAAGTATGTAATTGCTAAAATAAATTATTAAATATATTATTGGAAAGAAAATACTTTTAAAAATATATTTTAGATGTATATTTATTAGATGTATTCTAAAAATTATATTTGTTAGATAAAATTCAAAAGAATATTACAATGGACATGCATATAATTCTAGCCATTTTTTAAAAATTATTCTGAGTTTTGTTTTCCTAGTGCTATGGTCCTTGTCACTTTAAAGATGCTTTTTGCACAATAGTAGCATAAATCTATGGCGCTTTTAATAACTTTGCCTTCCTTTGTGCTGATTGTGGATGCCCTGTTGGCATTTTCTATTTGTTCTTCAATCTACAAAGGTCAACATACTGAGATGACTTTTAGAGATCTGTGGCTCGCCCTTCATTCAGCAATGAATCATTTTCTATGCTTGATTTTCACATTTTTATTAAGGAAACTTCATTTTTTTAACTGCATATGACTTTTCCCCCTTTCATTCTTATTTTCTTAAAATGCTGTGCTGTAAAACCACACATTTCTCCCACCATAGTAATATCAGTTTTCTCTTTAAATCATTCCACGTGTACCCACTTATCTTCCACAAATAATTCAAGCTTCTTAAGCATACATGCAGTAATTTACTTCAGTCACTAATTTAGTCTATGAACTTTTTCCCACTTTTCTATCTAATCTATTAGTTTAGTGCTTCCTAGCTCCCTATCACCTCAAATTTCCTTTTATGCCCTTTCGGTGTATCCTCTGGTCTGTCACACAATATCTTCTAAATTCTCCTTAAAAAATAATTCATTAGTAAATTCTGATTGTCTAAAACCTGAAAAACAAGATCTCTTTTCCCTCTGTTTTCCCACTTAGTGTGAAACATTTAAAAAACCTTAAATAGTTGTCCAAAAATATACGTCCTATATCTGAACAGATACAGCTCAAACTTTGTGTGCATGTGTGTATACATAATAAACACTTCTCTAATTTCTCTTCTAAAAATTTTAAGTCCATTTTTAATTCAAAGCAATTCAAAAGCTAAGTGATGATGTATATAATGTGTTCTGTTCATATTAGATCATTGGGTTCTTGTGTGATGAACAGGACAAAGCCTGATGCAGAAAGATCTATCAGAAGAGAGATTAGCTTAGATTATGTTATATGATGCTCTAAATTCAACAGAGAGTAAAACAAGGCTATGAAAATATATACAATAGTTGACTGCCATAAGCCCTAATTGGTTTGGCTCAGGCTCGGTGGGTAGAGCATCGGCCTGTGAACTGAAAGGTCCCAGGTTCAATTCCAGTCAAGTGCACATGCCCGGGTTGTGCCTTGATCCATAGTTGGGGGGGCTTGCAGGAGGCAGCCGATCCATGATTCACTCTTCATCATGGATATTTCTATCTCTTTCTCCCTCTTCCTTCCACTCTGAAATCAATAAAAATATATTTAAAAAACAACAAAAACACAAATGTATTATTTAAAAAAATAAAGAAAGAAAAGAAATGAACTGATAAAAGCATTTAGGAGGTGAAAGAATCCCAAAGAGCAGTGGACTTCAGGGAAAGTTTTATGTAGATGGTGACATTTGGATAGTACCTGATATGATGGTAAGATTCTGATTGGCACAGAAAACATGGAATATACAAGTCTTATAAACGTACAAAGTCTGAAAAATATGGGATATGTTTAGAGGACAGCAACTGGAGCATATTAACTGGCTTATATAACATTTCAATGTGGGAGGTAAGATTGAAAGAGACCAAACCAGAGAATAAGAGACCTTAAACCAGAAGCCAAATTCCTCCTTTTAATTGTGAAATAATTGATGTAAATTTATAAATTATTTAAAAATTTGAATATAGAGATTTATTGTATTTTTTATATTTTCTCCTTCTGACATTTAAATAAAGGAGGGTAAGTTTTCACAAGAATCAAGAATGTGTTAGTAATTTTTAACTGAGAGAAAAAATGGAGGCCAAACTTTTGACACGTTCACATCTCAGAGCTGAACGACAGAAGAAATTGGTTCATATATGAGTGTGCGTCTCACCTGGCCAGAGAACAGAAGAGTCTTCCAAGTTGAGTGCATGGTTACTTGTGTACTTTCAGAATGTAGGAGAGGAAGTGGCTAGAAAAGAATCTGAAATTACATGCATATATGATTGTGTAATATTGTTAGGAATCCAAGTGTGTTTATTATTTACGGTTTGAGATGGCTGAAACTGTGGACCACTGTGACTTTGTCACCACCTGGTGACAGGTTGCTGACATTTTACATTTGTTTATTAAGCATCCATTTAAACAATTGTGCAGACAACTGTAAAACAATATCACACATATGACAATGAATCTAAGATATGTGGACCAGGCACTTCTGTTACCAATGGAACATGAAGGAAGGGAAAGCGTAATTTAAAATGACATCCTTTCTGCATTCTGTGATTCAAGTTTTCATTGTTTAATTCTCTTCTATTGTTAAAAATGTGCAAATGAGCCCTCGCCAGTTTTGCTAAGTGGATAGAGAGTCAGCCTGCAGACATTGAAGTGTCCTGGGTTTGACTGTGGTCAGAGCACATGCCTGGGTTATGGGCATAAGAATCCCCAGTTGGGAGCATGCAGGAGGCAGCCAATCACTGACTCTCCTGCTCCCTTCCTCTCTGAAATCAAATCAATATATCCTATATAATAATCTAAACTAATAAAAGCGAAATATTAAAATTAACCGTTTCTCCGAGACAGGGTAAGCCACGCCCACCAGCCAATCAGAGCGGCTGTATGCAAATTAATCCAGCCAACATGGCGGCCGCGACTCACGGACTTGAGTAAACAGCCCTTTCCATTGCGGCAGGAGGGAAAGTGAAGCTGCGCCCTTCAGCTCAGCTCCCATTAAACTGCCTCTAGCAGTTTTGAAACATTGTAACAATCATAGAATCCTCCGGAGCTGAAGGAAAGAGCAGCTCTGGCATAACCAGTAAAAGTAACAATTGTTTCATTATAGATGCTGCGAGGTGAGGCAGAGGAGGCTTCCTTAATTAGAAGGCCGCCTTAAAGGAACAGTGTATCAATTATAGAGGATAACCCCAGGCCTTAAAGGAACAGCATCAATTATAGGAGAAAAAACTCCAGAACCTGTGTCCAGCCGGCCTTGCTGGGACGTTGAGTCAATGGGAGCTGTGGGCAGCCTTAAAGCCCCTCACCCAGGCTGGTCAGGCAC
>PVJC01025462.1:0-11306 GCA_004026665.1 Murina feae | reverse complement strand
TGGGCTTCCCAGGCCCTTTGCGTGGCATCAGGGCACGGGTAAGAGGTGGCAGGGGGTCGGTGGCCTGATTGGCAGCTGTCCAGGCCCTTTGCGGGGCATCAGGGAGTGGGAAAGAGGCAGCAGGAGGTCAGTGGCCTTCTTGGTGGGCTTCCCAGGCCCCTTGCAGGGCACCAGGAAGCGGGAAAGCAAGGTGGCGGGCCAGGGAGTGGGAAAGAGGTGGCAGGGGGTCGGCGACCTGCTTGGTGGCTGCCCAGGCCCTTTGCGGGGCATCAGGGAGCGGGAAAGCAAGGCTGCAGGGGCCGGGGTCCTGCTTGGCAGCTCCCCAGACCCCTTGGCGGCACCGGGAAGTGGGAAAGGAAGGTAGCAGGGGACAGGTGAGTGGGAAAGAGTTGGCAGCCTGCTTGGCGGCTTCCCAGGTCCCTTCCGAGGATCAGGGAGCAGAAAAAGGCTGGCCTGACCACGAGGCGGGGTTTTCCCTGCTTTCTGGTGGCTGGAGGAAGATAGGCAGTAGGCAAGCTTGGGAGGCAGGCAGCACCCAGCCCTGGCCACAGCTCAAAAAAGAGAACAACATGCAGAGGAGGGCAAGAGTCTGAGAGATCAACATAGAGGGGGTGCCTGCTCCAAGCCTTGACGGTGTGCCTGGGGGAGGTCCCCAGCAGGTAGACACACACAGGAGGACTGCTCTGAGCCTCAGATGCGGCTGGGGGCAGGTCCCCAGTGGTGACACACACACACACACACACACACAAGGCGCCTGGCAGACTGGGGCCATCATAGGACATCCACTGAGGGGTCCCAGACTGTGAGAGGGCACAGGCCGGGCTGAGGGACTCCCTCCACCCCGAGTGCACAAATTTTTGTGCACCGGGCCCCTAGTAGTAAGATAATAGTCAATGCTCACTGAGCACTCAATTGTGCCAGATATATAGATATTTTAAAAATAATATCTATTTTTTACAAGAATCCAATAATAATTGTAATAATAGCAGACATTTATTGAGGGTTTACTATTAGCAAGTACCATGTCAATTGCTTTACACACATTAACTTATACTTTAAAAAAAAGAGAAAGATCTAAAATCAGTAATCTAACCTTGTACCTTAGGAAACCAAAGATACTCCTGACAATCCCTAGATACATATTTCAAAAGGTTGTCCTGAAGATTAAATGAGTTAGTACATCTAAAGGCCCCAGATAAAGCCTGCACATAATAATCACTTGATATGCTATCTACCTTTCTTTCCCCTAATTCCTCCTCCCCCTCCTCCTTTACTCCTTCCTTCTTCTCCTCCTCCTCCCTATCACCACCACTGCCATCATCATCATCTCGCTCTCATTCTTGTTATCTTTATTATCATTCTCATTTTGTAGGTGAGGAATCTGGTGCCCAGAGGTGTAAAGTAACTTGGAATAGCTGGGAGAAAAATGAGTTGCATTGGAATCTAGGCTGACTGCTTTCAGAATCGTACTTTTTGTGTGATATATATTTTATTGATTTTTTTTTTTTTTACAGAGAGGAAGGGAGAGGGAGAGGGATAGTTAGAAAGATTGATGAGAGAGAAACATCGGTCAGCTGCCTCCTGCACACCCCCTACTGAGGATGTGCCCACAACCAAGGTACATACCCTTGACTGGAATCGAACCTGGAACCCTTTAGTCTGCAGGACAACACCCTATCCACTGAGCCAAACTGGTCAGGACTTGTGTGATTTTTATAACACACAACAAAAGACTTCCAATACAGTGAAATAGTTTAAACACCACCCCTTGCATCACACTCTTAGATCATTTGCTCTATAGAGACCATTAGGACCATTATTAAATTTTATAGAATCATATAAATGTGAGGCAAGGCACTTCAGCCCTGCTGAAGAACAACTGAAAACACTCTACACCTGCTCTACCCACTATAATAGTTTCAACAATTCTGGAATCTTTTCTAAACCTGTAGAACTAAGTCTAATGCTGGTTCACTATCTACTATTAAAAATGTTCAAAAGGACAACAGGTCACCTGTTTACTCACACAATGCCTTTTACAAATCCTCCCTTCTCTCCGAGAAGAACGTGACTGACAGTGACCTATTTGAAAATGCAACCATTTGAAACTGCCAGTCAGCTGCACATCGGTTTTGTTAGTTGAGGTTTGAAGTTTGAAGCAAAATTCATTCAGACATTAGCATATATGATTGATAACTGAGAGGGAAAGAAAGCTCTAGATTTAATCTATTGGTGAGCAAATGGCAGTCTTTGTCACTGTGCAATATGCTTGTGTTCTGCAGTTACTTTTAAAAAAATCAAAATTTCCCATTCATGCCATAAATGTCTACAAGAAATAAAATACTTGGAAAAATTAAAATATTTCTAATAGAAACAGATATAGAGACCAGTGAAGTCAGGAAGTTAAAACATGATCTTTGTTTTCTTTTGAAGTTTAAAAAAATTTTCTCATGTGTGTGTGTGTGTGTGTGTGTGTGTGTGTGTATCACAGATCTGACACATCTACAGTGAAGTCCTTAAAGTAGAGAGTGGCCAGGATCTTACATATAAAAACTTAACCTAACCCTCAAAATGACCCTGTGGAATAGATACGATCCCTGTTTTGTAGACTGGAGACTCAGAGAAGGTAAATATTTTGCAAATTAAGGATTGGCTAGCTGGATGTCCATCATCTCCTTCTATTCTGGAGTGCACCAAGGAGCCCAATTTCTCCCAGACTCCCTTGCAGCTAACATGTGGATATGATTTAACTTCTGCCAAACAGGTGCCCTTGTAAGACATTTGGAAACGGGAAGTGATGCAAGAGCTGTGCTTCTGCTGCTCTTGTTTCTGCTGGCGCGCAGGAGGGTGGAGTTTTGCAGTGTCAGCATCCTGGTTTCCAGTTGCTGGCTTCTAGGGTGTTGAGAGGCGAGACACCGGTTGTATGTACAGATTTAGCAGGCAAGCCACGGCTCTGGAGCCAGTAATGGTGGTGAAGGCAGCATCCTGATCCCCCGGATGGCATATCAGTTCTGTGCCAGCTTCCTAATACCCCGTCTTCTTGAACAACTGTCCTTCCGCAGTGTGGCTCTGAGTGTCCTGGAGGCTCAGCATAGAACCTGCTCCTCTGCCGTTCCAACTTCTCCTGTATTAATTCCTTTCTCCTTAAAACTTGGGTTCCTATTTTATTTCACTGAACACCGACTGACATACGAAATACCTTACCTACTGGGTCCAGAAGTACAGAGCCTAGATTCAGTGTGTGCCTGCCAAACCCCATGGTCCACGCTCCCTTTGGGGGGAAGTCCTGGAGTGAAATTCGTTTTGCATCTCACAGTGCAGATATTCAAGGGGTGTGGGGTAGGAAGACAAGGTTGGCTCGGCCGTTAAGCCGCCTGGCAGAGGGCACTGGTTCTTTCACTCCTGCGTTGCCCTGTTCTGAGCACCTCCTTCCCATTCACTAAGCGAGCACAATTTTCATTTGTTTTCTCAAGAGAACATATGCAAAGCAAAAAGGAGCCTTAACCTTTGGCTTTCAGTCGCCAAAACCTAAGCTTCAGGATCCCAGACACTAACCTTGCCCGAGTTGGGAGAGGCAGACAGTCAAAGAGGAAAAGAGCTGAAACATGTCTGAGTATCTGAGAAGGTCCTTTCACCCTCCGTGCCCAGACGGAGTCCTGGGATGGGTGCGAGGAAAGATTATATAAACTCCATGTCGTTCGGGAATGGTAGGGCAGAGGAAATCTGTGTTCTTTCCTGGGGAGCATCGGAAGCCCTCAGGGGTTCCTACACCCAGCATAGCATAGAGGCAGGTGGAGTGGCTGCATGGGCTTTCTGGGCATCCAGGCATTCCTGCACACCACTGGGGCAGCATCAGGAACCCACTCCAGAGAAGCAGATGGGCCAGACAGGAAGGAGGGCGAGCCCAGGACCCCAGGATGGAGCCTTAGAGAGCTTTCCCACTGGTGACTGAAGATCAGTTAGAACAGCCCCAACAGAAGCCAGACTGCGTGAAGAGCACAGAGTGAGACTCTCCCTGCCCAGCGCCCAGTCCCTCCACACAGCTACATAATCCTGGAACTTAGACAAAAACCCCAGAAAAGTGATTTTTATTTTTTTTTGGGGGGGGGGAGGGTTGGGATTTAGAATAATCCTGGATCAAATGAAATGAAGTTTTCACCAGGGCTTGAAATCGAATTAAATCCAATTTTACAAAAGGAGATTACATTTCTTGCACACAGGTCCTGAGTCTGTACTCTCTCTTACTACACAGCCTCCTGTTCATTCTGACACTGGCCCTCGAGATCATTAGTCTAGAAGGGGTCAGCAAACTGCTGCTAGGTCCATGGGCCAAATCCCTGTTTTTTTATGTGTGTTTTTAAATTTTTTCTGCCCATTTTTTGTCAGCTAGGTAAAGCCACAGCCATGCCCCCTTTTTCTGCATGGCTGTGTTTGCAGAGTTGCATAATTGCAAAAGAGACCACTATGGTACAAAGCCTACAACATTTATTACTTGTCTCTACAGGGAAAATAAATGGCCAATCCCTGGAGTAGACCATGGGCTCTGGCTGGCTCCACATCATGTCCTTATTTGTACTCTGGTCCTTTGGCTGCCACCAGGGGGGCAAAGTATGAAATCAAAATCAATTAAAAAGCTCTGCCTCCTTTCTCTGCCCCCTTTCTCTGTATCTATTTACAGATCCAACATTTTCTTCCTGAACTCACCCAAGCAATGGTCTCTCTTGACCACTTTTCGGTCCCCTTCCTTCTCTCCTGTGACCCTGCACTTCTCTTGTAGCCTCTTATTCCATTCCATTCCATTCCATTCCATTCCATTCCATTCCATTCCATTCCATTCCATTCCATTCCATTCCATTCCATTCATTTCCTATTCCATCTATAGAAGGTAGACTTCTATTCTATATCCTTTATGAGTATCTCCTCCCTTGCCTGCCTTTAGCGTCTGTGTTTCTTAGGTTTGTCCTCAGCACACTGGTCTCACACTACTCACCCTGCCACACCCCTGAGTTCTTCTCAGGAGGACTAGGTTTCACTACAGCAATCACCTGTAAAGAGGTGAGCCAACCCAGGCTACTGACTTTAGAAACTCTTGTCCTTGGTGTGGGTAATACCAGTACCTTAACACCTACGTGAGCTCTTGATGTTCTTCCTTTGGCCACTGAATTAGTCAATATTAGCCTTGGCTAAATAGCATAAAGAGTAGAATGATCACTTAGTGAGCAAGCAATAAATACTTCATAACTCAGTGGTCAATAATAGAGGCTCTGGAATTAGGCCCATAAGCTGTGCGTTTGAAGCTCCACCCTTTATTGAGAAACCTTGAGTAAGCTGATTAACCTCTTGTGCCTCACTTTCTTCATCTATAAAATGGAGAAGGTATTAGCACTTTCACACCTGAAGTATAGTAAATACATCACATAAGCTATGAGCACCGGCCTCCAAATCTCAGCTTCTTTTTGAACCCATATGCTTATTCTTCACCTTTAAAACAGGCACAGTGACACCTACTTCCTACAGTTGCTGCAAGGGCCTGAGAAAGTGTCTGTAGCACTGGCATGGCATTGGCTGTGAAATTTGTAGGTTCATGTTTATAAAGGGATTTTTCTTTGGAATCAGATTTTCAGAATGCATGTTCTTTTCTATTCTTTTCCGAGCAGGAACCATGACTTGGAGAGACTTGGTGTGTTTCCAGTCAACATTTGTATCCATTGACTTTTCCTTCGGATGACTGGAGAGCAGCATCCCCACCTTCGAGAATTTCACAATGGCAATGCACAACCAAGCTGCTTGGCCAGATGAGTCAACTCAGGTACCTTTTAGGTATGATTTACGTCAGTAGTTCTCAAACTTTAGCAAGGAGGGCTTGTTAAGTCACAGAATTCCCAGAAATTCTGAGTCGGTAGGTCTGGGGCAGGGTCCCCAAATTTGCATTTCCCACAACTTCCCAAGTGATACTTCTGGACCAGGGACCACACTTTGAGTAGCACTGGTCCACACAGACAAGGTGGACAGGCTTTTGGAAGTCAATATCAAACAGAATAAGTCTTGCCAAACAACTAACAATGGGTTGGGCATCAACCTTTATCAAGATAAGCAGAATATAGTAACACTGCCAGTATACTTGACGTTAGTAGAATCTAAAACCATAACAACAATAACAATAGGCATTTATTGGCTTGGAGCTATGTACCAGGCTTTTTTAAAGTCCTTTGCACATAATAAACTTATTTTTATAGTTTTACTAGAAGCCTGGTGCACGAATTTGTTCACGGGTGGGGTCCGGCTGGTCTGCCCCGATCAGGGCTGATTGGGGCCAGGCTGGCTGGGGGGAGGGAACACAGGAGGTTGGCCAGCTGGCCCTGCCCCTGATTGAACCGGTTGGCCAGCCGCAGTGCACATCTTAGCAACCAGTTGTTCCAGTTGTTCTGGTCACTTGGCTTTTAAATATATAGATTTTATTAATGTCTTTAAAAATTAATAACAGCATTCTCTGGATAATCTCTATGACAATCTTATCCTGCCATTCAGACGAAATGCCCTCATTTTTGTTTGTATCCATGATCTTATTAACAGCAAGAGGCATGATTTATTTGTCAAGAGCTAGGAGAAAGCGGAGAAGGTAAACATAATATGCATAGGATGTCCTCAGCTTAGGGGTAGCCAGATGGAGGCCTAGATAAACCCAGTTTGGATGAATCAGTTGTTTGAACAGAGACGAGCAGCAGGGAACTGAGGCCTCACATGACCTGTGGCATAGGCATACCACACTTAAAGAACCTGTGCGTTAGTAACATTTTGAGCAACAAAACTACATAGTATAAACCACCTATTATTTTATTGATTTTATAATTTTGTTTGTATTTAACTTTCTAAACTTGTTTTTGTTCTTTTATTGTATAAAATCTTTTTGTATTAAAAAAATAGCATGAGGAATATAATAAAAAGCAATTTGAATCAACATGAGAAACATGGCTCACTCCAAGAAAGCAGCCAGGTGGCTGGGTTGGTTGGAGCATTGTCCTGTACACCAAAAAAGTTGGGGTTCAATTCCCAGTCAGGGCTCATACGTTGGTTGTGGGTTTGATCCCCAGCCGGTTGTGGGTTTGATCTCCTGCATGCACAGGAGGCAACCAATTGATGTTCTCTCTCTCTCTCTCTCTCTCTCTCTCTCTCTCTCTCTCTCTCTCTCAATCAACAAAAGCCTATCCTTAGGTGAGGATTTTTTTTAAAAAATAATGTTTCTCTCTATAAAAAAGAAAAGTATTTCTTGAATTATGCCCCAAAATGCTATCCTATATGCTTCATCCTTTGGTCCTCATTTTCCCTCTATAGTAACAGACCCAGCCACTTTTTGACTAGAGCTACTACAAAGCTCTTTTTCTTTTTTGTAGGTCGGTTGATTTCTCAAACCTATGTGTACACTTTTTAAAATTATTTTTAAAATATTTTTTATTGATTTCAGAGAGTGGAAGGGAAAGGGAGAGAGAGACAGAACCATCAATGATGAAAGAGAATCATTGATCAGCTACCCCCTGCAGGCACCCTACAGAGGACCAAGCCCACAGCCTGGGCATGTGCCCTGACCAGGAATCAAACCGTGACCTCCTGGTTTATAGGTGGACGCTAAACTACTGAGCTACACTGGTAGGGCTAGAATTTTTTTGTTGTTAAATCCAACTTTCATGCTGGTCATTTTGAAACTATTTTATTTTTTCTAACCAACTAGCTACTCCTCCCTACTTTATTTCAACTCTTTTTCTTTTTAATTTCAGTGTATGTGGTTTTTTGGTTTCTTTTTTCCAGGTTTATTGAGATATAATTAGCATATAACATTATGTAGGTTTAAGCTGTACGAGTTGACTGATGTACTTATTGAAAAACGATGCCCACCATAGCCTTAGCTAACACCTTCATCCAGGCACATCAATGCCATTTCTTTTCTGTGGTGAGAACATTTAAGATCTACTCTCTTAGCAATTTTAAACTCCCTTT
The DNA here is from genome assembly GCA_004026665.1 of Murina feae. Taxonomy (NCBI): domain Eukaryota; kingdom Metazoa; phylum Chordata; class Mammalia; order Chiroptera; family Vespertilionidae; genus Murina; species Murina feae. Next base: position 3,314 of record PVJC01025462.1, on the reverse strand, counting down.
CTTTTAACTGTCACAAAATCAGATTTCCATCTCTTTTTTTCTTGTCTACTCAAGAAAAAAATTGTCACCAAATATGGGGATTGAAGAGTAATATTTACTCATCATTTGGAAGTATGAAAGAATTAAATAGTATAAAAGAGTCTGAAAATATTTTTACAAAGTAGAGTTACCTATGCTAAGTTATCAATGGATTTTCATATGTCATTCAAATGTTTATTCCACAGTTACTGTGTAGCAGGCACTGTGTTGGGTGCTATGGGGAGTAATAGAGCTGAAAGCATAATCTATGCCTTCAAAGAATTTACAAGTTCTCTTTTCACCTATACAAACTCGACTTTCCACAAAAACAATAAAGATATATTGAAGGCCATAAATTAGATGTTTTAAATTTTCTGTATAGATCAGTTTTAATTTTTAAATGTGGGGCATAAACACTACTTATGTTTTTAAAACAATTAAAAAAAATAAAATAAAATAAAACATAGTGACAGCACAGTGCCTAATGTAGTTTTTTTACACAATCTGATCATTTGAACTTTCAAAGGTTTGAAATGTCCTTGAGCTACTTTTATGTGACTGTTTGTTTGTATGGCAATCATTGGCATCTGAATTTGGCACACCATTCAATAGATTCTGCCCAAGGGCAGTTATTATTCAGCTTCCAATGTCGTAGAAGCTAGCAGAGTGCCTCACACATGGTAGGCATTCCATAAATATTTGTTGAATGAAGAAATACAAAGATAAATGGGTTAACCTACTTGTGGGTTAACCTCTCTGTCCTTTGCTCTGAAATTTTACAAACTTACTACCTGTGTCCTTGTTGGGAGAGTAATCTCATAGGACTATGCATTGTGTCGTTTTTATATTTCATGTGTTATACTTTCTTCATTCTTAATGGACTGCAATGTCATTGATCCCACCTCCCACAGAATCTCACAGATATTTCCTGCTAAATGAAATATCAGTTGAAATAAGCTATTATTACTTCTTTCTTAATTCTTAAAGAGGTAAGTTCAAATTTCTCTTTAAAAGAAAACAGCAAGAACAAACAAAATCCACAGTCATACATTTCTCAACTATGTGTAAGGTTGTGAATAGGTTAAAGGTAATCTCAGCTACACATTTTAATAGGCTTTTCCTAAAGGTCTATGGCATGCCAACCCAGGTGAGGAGATAGGAAGAGGTGGGAGAAAATGTAAAGTTATCTGGGAAAAGGGAACAATCCTGTCTGAGGGAATTATAGGACCAAGGAGAACATGGCCAATCAAAAGACTCTTACCTTTGCACCCCTCACAGGTCAGTGCATTGTAATGGTATCCGGATGCTCTGTCACCACAAACAACACATAGCTCATCTCCTTTTATCCTCCCAGCTGACATGCCCATTCGAGCCTTCTTTGTCACAGGAATCTCTGCTGCCTCAGTCTCTCCCTGATAGAGGGTCTCAGTGGCCAATGGCTTGAGTTCATATATTCCAGGAGAGTACCACTCTTCAGGCTGCTGGGGGTAGAAACCCAGGCTGGAATAATAGGATGATGAGGAAATCTGTGGTTGAACTTGAGGAAACTGAATGTTGTTGTATTGTGAGTATGATTCCACTTCTGGATTCTGCCCCAGAGGACCTGTTGTTGGCTCTGTTAATATACCTGAGCAAAAGCGACAATAAAACTGGAATTAACATTATCACTCTATAAATTAGAGAGGCAGTTAAGCATGCAATATGTTTAGGAGTGTAGGCTCTAAGAAAAAAACTGAAATATTTACCTACATATAAATGAACCTTTTTTACATTAAAAAAAGCCTACACAGATAATTAAAGGACTAAATTACAAGAAAATATCTACAACATACTAATAATGTGTAAAGAGCTCATACAAACCAGTAAGAAAATACTCAATGTGGTACAAAAAAGAATGTTTTTTTTAAAAAATAGGATTCAACATGCAAAACATTTAACATTCCATGGAGAAACGGTAGAAGACATCAAAGGCCAGTTTTTAGAAATAAAAACACAAGCTTGTTATAAAGACATAAAAATGTGCTCCTCCTTGCCAATAATTAAATTTAAATAGAAACTGCAACAGAAAAATATTACAGTGTTCATCCTTAAATATATAAGGATTTAAGCAATTTGACAATATACACTTTTGAGAAAGCAAAATTCTTGGAGGACAATCTGTCCATATCTTTCAGCATTTAAAACTCAAATACTCTTTTAGCACAACAATCCACTGCAAGAACATTCATCTTAAAGGTATGATTTAATCTGAATGAAAAAATGTTTATGTGAAGTGTTCATTTGCAGCAACGTTTGAAAGCATCATAAATTTAAAATGATTTAAATCCATTAATAGGAGTCTGGTTAAATAAATTAATTATATTATGTTCCTACACTGAAATACTTTGCAGATGTGAAACAATCATTTAGATCTGAATAGGAAAATGTGGAAAAGTTTCTATAATATGATGATTTATGAAAAATATTAAGCTATAGAATACTATATATACACACACATATATATCTAAACTAATAAAAGCGAAATAGTAAAATTAACCGTTTCTCCGAGACAGGGTAAGCCACGCCCACCAGCCAATCAGAGCGGCTGTATGCAAATTAGCCCAGCCAACATGGCGGCCGCCACTCACGGACCTGAGTAAACGTTTAGGCAGCGTCCTTTGCAGCAGGAGCGAAAACGATACTGTTTTCGGCCCTTGGCGGGCAGGCTCCGAAACATGTTTCAATAATGTAACAATCATAGAATCCTCGGGAGCTGAAGGGAACAGCAGCCTGGCCTGCCTTACTAAGAGTAACAAAGTCTCATTATAGACGCTGCTCTGCGAGGTGAAGCAGAGGAGGTTTCCTTACCTCAGCCCACCTCAGCTTAAAGGAACAGAAACCTGTGTCCAGCTGGCCTTGCTGGGACGTTGGGTCAATGGGAGCTGTGGGCAGCCTTAGAGTCCCTCACCCAGGCTGGTCAGGCACGCCAGCACGTGGGCATCCCCTGAGGGGTCCCAGACTGCGAGAGGGCACAGGCTGGGCTGAGGGACCTCCCGAGTGCACAGAGCGGCTGCAGGGCGGGACAGCGCAGGACCCAGGAGCCGTGATGGGAAAGAGGCGGCAGGGTTGGAGGGCACCGGGAAGCGGGAAAGAGGCGGCAGTGTCGGCGGCCTGCTTGGTGGGCTTCCCAGGCCCTTTGCGGGACACCGGGAAGCAGGAAAGCAAGGCTGCAGGGGCCGGGGTCCTGCTTGGCAGCTCCCCAGACCCCTTGGCGGCACCGGGAAGTGGGAAAGGAAGGCAGCAGGGGACGGGTGAGT
>PVJC01025461.1:0-13387 GCA_004026665.1 Murina feae | reverse complement strand
GGTCAGAGCTCAAAAAAGAAAACAACATGCAGGGGAGGGCAAGAGTCTGAGAGATCAACATAGAGGGGGTGCCTGCTCCAAGCCTCCACGGTGTGCCTGGGGGCAGGCCCCCGGCAGGTAGACACACACAGGAGGACTGCTCCGAGCCTCAGATGCGGCTGGGGGCAGGTCCCCAGTGGCGACACACACACACACACACACACACACACACAGAAGGTGCCTGGCAGACTGGGGCCATCATAGGACATCCACTGAGGGGTCCCAGACTGTGAGAGGGCACAGGCCGGGCTGAGGGATTTCCTCCACCCCGAGTGCACAAATTTTTGTGCACCGGGCCCCTAGTTATCTAATAAAAGAGTAATATGCAAATTGACCATCACAAGATGGCTGTCCCCATGTGCTCAAAGATGGCCACCACAAGATGGCCAACAAAGGAGGGCAGTTGGAGGGACCCAGGCCTGCAGGGGAGGGCAGTTGGGGGGGAACCATGCCTTCAGGGGAGGGCAGTTGTGGGGGACCCAGGCCTGCAGGGGAGGACCATTGGGGGGGACCATCCTGGCAGGGGGAGGGCAGTTAGGGGCAATCAGGCTGGCACAGGAGCAGTTAGGCATTGATCAGTCTGGCAAGGGAGTGCTTACGGGCAATCGGCAGGTGAGAGGTCAGGAGCCAGCTGTCCTGGATTGTGAAAGGGATCCCAGATTGGAAAGGGTGCAGGTTGGGCTGAAGGACACGACCCCCACCCCCCACTCCCACTCTGTGCATGAATTTCAGGCACCAGGCCTCTAGTTATATAATAAAAGGCTAATATGCAAATTGTCCCTTGAGAGTTCAACTGACCAGGAGTTTGACCACTTGCTATGATGTGCACAGACCACTAGGGGGTGGCACGAAATGAAGAAAGGCCCCAGCCAGCAGCCAGAAGGCCCCAATTGGCCCTGATCAACAGCTAGGCCTAGAGACCCTAGCCATGCATGAATTTCATGCACCGGGCCTCTAATATACATATATTAAAAAACACTATGTGTATATGAGGCTATTTTTTGCACAGCGGAAAAGGAACTGGATAATGGTGACTATGGGAAGTGAGATTGTTGGATTGTTTTCTGAGGTGGGAGATTGCACAATCTTTTTACTATTTGTAATTTTCCCATATATATGTGTTACTTTAATTATTATAAAACAAAGGAGAAGGTAAAAAAAAAAAAAAAAAAAAAAGGAATGGAGTACCTAAAATTAGTTTACCAGGGTTCAAATCCTAGCTCTGTTTTATTACTTACTATCTGCAAATGCTGACAGTTTACTTAACATCTTTAAGTCTTGGTTTTGTCTTTATAAAACAGAGTAAAACACCTACTTCATTCGGTTGATATAAGGGTTAAACAAGGTAATGCATGCAAAATGCAAGCACTTTGCAAATGTGTGCACACATAAAGTGCTAGATAAATTATAGCTGCCATCAAAATAGTAATAATAATTATTCCTACTGCCATTATGAAATGAGCCCCTTATCTATAAAACCTCTAGGTAACAGGAAACTATCAGCCTGTGAAAATGCTCCTATTTTCTAGAAACATAAACTATGGTTCTTTAGAATATACCAGTGTTTAAATTATATAAAACATTTTAAAAAATATTATGGGCATAAATAAGATATTGGTGAGTAAACAAATAGGTCTGAATCTTCAAAGCACAGTCAGGCAACCTTAGACCAAAATTCCTACTCTACCTCTGTGAACAATGAGACTTTGGGCAAATTAAACTACTGAAAACCTCCGTTTTTACAGCAGTAGGCTTGGGATGAAAACTATATCAAGGGTTGCTGAAGACTGAGCTAATACAGATCCGCAGTTCCTCATCTGAAACCCTTGGAGTCACTTGTATCTTCAAATTCAGAGTGGTTTGACTTTTAGAATAGAAAGCAGTGCTATTTCTCCCAGCATGATCTGGGGCAGAACCCAGAATCAAATAGCAATATTTTCCACAATGCACTGTATACATGCTCACACTAACCGAATAAATAAAGGTCGTAAGTACCTTCAGTTCATTCAGGTCAGGTTTATGCCACACTTCGGGCGGGAGGGGTGGGGGGAGGAGAAGACTTATTTTTTAGAGTATTTGGAATTTGGAATTATCAATTAGGGGTTGTGGAACATGAAGAATGCTCGTCACAATGCTCAAAAGATGGTTGCTACTACTATGACTATTACTATTTCTGTTAGAAAACTTTATCAGAAAGTTCTTCCTAGTGTCAGGCCACTTGTATATGCTCACTTCCTTCTCACAAAATCCTATGAGATAGGATTTTACCCCGTAACATTATTACCCCACTTGCAAACGATCAGCCTGTGGTATAGAGAATTTAGGCAACTTTACTCCTACCTACCTAAGTAGCTGAGCTTTGAACTTTGGGAGTCAGACCTCAAAGCCCATGCACTGAACTATTTCTCTCTAGGAAAATTTCAGATGGGTGGTGCTTTAGAGCAGGGGTGGGGAACGTCCAGCCTGCGGGCTGTATACGGCCCGCAAATCATTTGGTCTGGCCCAGCCAAGGCAAAAGGGGTGAGTTAATTAAATGTTCGACCAAATACAGCAGGCTAATTTTTAAGTCGATAATTTTGTATGGCCCTCAAATGATGTTATAAATATTCAAATGGCCCTTGGCAGAAAAAGGTTCCTCACCCTTGCTTTTTAGAACATGATTTAAAGCCTTTCTCTTCCTCTCTCTGCTCTTGAGTTCTTTAGCCTTCCAATGCTTCTGCCTGCAGATAACCAACAACTAGGCCTGCAGGGCTCAATGTGACCCTCCCTCCCCTTTCTTTCTTTTCCAGCCACTCCTTGAAGGTTCCTTGCTGATGCCAGACTCAGGGACTCGCCCGTGTGCTGCTTTTGGAACCTGGCACTTCCTTCAATATAGTCACCCCCTCCCAGAGCTTCCTCTCACCAATATCCACTTATCTCTAAACTTCCCTTTAAGTATAGTTTCTCTTAGAAGTTTTCCCTGACTCCACGGGTAGGTGCCTGGGAGTTCTGGCTCTGAATCTAGTTATATGATACTTACCTTCCCTGCCTGGGCCAACGTTTGCTCATCTGTAAAGAGAAGATTCAGTGCTAGATAATTTGATAGTTCTTTAGTATATCAAAAATATCTACAAGTATATGGCTAATAGTCTAGGCACATTAGAATTCAGGGCTTTTTGACAATCACAAAGTACAGTATATGTATGTTTAATGCTTGTTGAAAAGAATGCTGCCTGAGGAAAGGACTGACAGAGCACAGAGTATACAATATCGGTGCAAATATCAGTTTCCTCTCTTTTATGCTCAGCTCAACCATATAAAACCAGCACTGAGTCAGAATATCTGACAAAAATATTTGTCTAATGACCACAAAATGGAGGAATACAAAAATATGAAATTAGAACAGAAAAAAAGAAAAGATATGAATAACATCCCAATCTATTTAATAATTAAGTATGACTAAAACTTCTGGAGTGAATAGGCAACAAAAGAACTTAACATTAAAAACAGTTTCATTTGCACTCATACCTAGATTTTATCCTTCAAACCATTTTACCCCTAATCAACTCTACATGCCCACCCCAAGCCCCAGTTTCTCTCCACCTACACTTCCAGGAAGGCTAAGCAACCTGCCTGAGGTCAAACAATCGAGCAAGGACAGAATCTGGATTCTGCAGAACCCAAGGAAATATGTAAATTTTTCTCCTCACATGACAATTCCAAATCTCTGAGCATCATTCCAACAAAACAAATCTTTTAAATAATCAAGAGACACAATGAAGTCCCAACACAAATCACATCATCGTATCAATATCATAGCAATCTCTGGAATCATCTCAATTAAAATGGAAAACTTTCACAAAGACATCAATTCTATTACATGAAAACAACAAAACAGGCAAGAATATGAGATCAGTGCACAATATTAATAAATAATGCCTCTATTCCCAAAGCACACCTACTTCTAGGATTTCACACAGTCTCCACCAAATCTCTACAGAGTAAACAATAAATATACAGACAACTTGCAATTTTAAAAAACCCACCATAGCCAACATATTTCAATATGGGGCACTAAGACAACGTCTCCTGTGAGACCTTGAGGTACTGCCTAACATTTTTGTCTCAATTTCTTCTGTAAAATGGAGCTATTAACACCCAACCTTGAAATTTCTTGAGGTAGTTCTGAGTATAAAATCACAGTTACTGGGAAAAGTTTTGACAAGGTGAGTGCCATAAAAAGATATGTCTGTTTCCTAAGGAACCTAGCAAAATCCCAACTCTAATGACAGTTCATTAGTAATTGTTCATACTTATCAGTCTGTTTCAATGACATAAATTATAGGACATTTTTTCACTTATGTATGTATATTGAACACTTACTATTTGCTAAGGCTAGGCTCTGAGGATAAAACAATGAGTAAGACAGAGAGACAACAGAAAAGGCCCAGCCATTCGTGTGTGTGTGTGTGTGTGTGTGTGTGTGTGTGTGTGTGTGTGTGTTGTGAGGGGAAAGTCAAAGACTGGGATAAAACCAAGTAAGCTAACAACGGATAGAGCATAAGACATGAGGGAGCAAAGGCAGTAAGTCAAGTTTAGAGCGTGCTTCCTGAAAAGGAAATTTTATTTCTTTATATAACTTTAATATAACTTAAAGGGAACACTTTAATTTAAAGGGATGCATATACGACTTAGAATTTGTGAGTGTTTTCTTGGAGTCAATCTACCAAGGAATTGGAAAATTTGAATTCCTCATTACAGGAATTCTACATGAACGGGCATATGAGAGTTGAGGGAGGAGGTTTTCAATGAGAACACGTGAATGGATCCAAGGGAGTCTGAGACACCCTGCAAAGGAAAGCAAAATTCTCCTGAGTAGAGAAACTCTAGCATTTAATAGTTTTTCTGGAGGAGCATCATCTAAGGGAACTTTAAGATGCTGAAAGTGTGCTATATCTATCAGCACATTAACCACAACCCATATGGAATACTGAGCATTTGAGACATGGCTAGTGATCATGAAGAAATGAATTTTTTATTTAATTTTAAATAAATAAAATATTAATGAAATGGCTATGTGGCTATTTAATGATATATAGAGCAGCTCCAAGTAGTCTGTGGCCAGAGCACTGTGTGCCCGCACGGGAGAATCAGGTTCCTGTAATAACAATGGCACTTTCCTGTGATTACACAGCTTCTGAGCCTCATAAAGGTTCAGGTGTACCTGGTTTCACATTTCTGGCACAATGCCAACCATAGTAAAAATATCATGAATGTTTATTAGAACGTCTCATGAATGGGAAAGTTGCCTTCACTCCCTCATTTAATTCCTAATTCATGGATACTTAATTGTATGGACCAGCTTCATTTGTGGAGTTGTTTGTTTTTCCTGATGTCAGGCTGGTGTGATGTTGGTGCCTCTCCTTGGCTGGTCAGCTGACACCTTCTCCTTGAGGTCTGCCCGAGCTCCCCTAGGTAGAGCTAACTTCTCCTACCCTCTGTACACATTTCTACTGCAATGGGTTTCAGTCATTTTGTTCATTCACAGGCTTATCTTCCATGCTAAACTTGAGGTGGAGTGACGTACTGGTTGTGAGGGTCCTACTTCATGCCCAACTCTCAATTCCACTCAACCTCAATTTGCTAGATTTGACACAGCATTAAAGTTCAATACGTTTTTGTTACTGTTGTGGTTACTCTGTGATCTCTTTGGAGTATAATATTATACTAGAGGCCCAGTGCACAATATTCGTGCACTGGGAGTTGTGGGGTCCCTCAGCCCGACCGGCACCCTCTCTAATCTGGGAGTTTCTGTCTTTGCAATCATATAAGCAAATTGTTTGAGACCCCCAACTCAGTTTGGTTTGTTGCTCACAGAATAATAGAGGCTTTTTTTTCTTTGTTTCATTGGTGAAGATTTCCTGGAAGTTTTAGGATATCTTCCTTTTAATTTTTCCTAGACACTCTGATTTTATTATGTCTCTCACCTTTGCTTTCCCTCAATCCCCCACTGCAACTGTAACTTGCTCCAGGCTCACTTTGCTCTAGTGTCTAAGAGATCCATCTGCCACCAGAACTATGATTCCCAGCATTCCTGGCACTCCCCGCACTCTGGGCTTCTGCTTCCAGGGGCTGTCACCAGAACTACTATTCCCAGAATTCCTGGTGCTCCCCATGCTCTTGGTTTTCCCTTCCTGCTCCGTCTCTGTCCCATGGCCTCCCACTCTGCCAAGTCCTCCAAGCCACCAGCTCTCCCACTCTGCTTTCCATCTGGCGGCTTGGGAAGCCAAGTTCCCCAAGCCACTCAATTCTCCACCAGCTCCCCTACTCTACTCTCCACCCAGCGCCTGTCTGTGTGTACAAATTAACACTCCATCTTTGTTGGGTTAATTTGCATACTCACTCCTGATTGGCTGGTGAGCGTAGCAGTGGCACAGTCAATTTACATGTTTCTCTTTTATTATATAGGACTAGGGGCCCAATGCAAAAAAATTTGTGCACTTTGGGGGGGGGTCCCTCAGCCCAGCCTGTGCCCTCTCGCAGTCTGGGACCCCTTGGGGGATGTCTACCTGCTGGCATGCCTGGCCGGCCTGGGTGAGGGGCTGATGGCTGTTTGCAGGCTGGCCAACCCCCCCAGTGGGGACCCTCACCCTATGGGGCCAGCCTGGCTGAGGGCCGTTTTCAGACTGCCCAAAGCCCAGTAAGGGTTCGGGTTCCTATTGGGGCGCCTGGCCAGCCTGGGTGAGGGGCTGGGTAAGGCAGCTGGCAGCCGCCTCCAGGGTCCCAATGGCTGGCTCCGCCTCCTCCACAGCCAGAGCCCAGCCTGCCATGCTGGTCATCGCTTCTGGGTCTGATCGCTGGCTCCACCTCCTCTTCAGCCAGAGCCCAGCCGGCCATGCTGGTCACTGCCTCTGGGTCCCATTACCAGCTCCACTTCCTCCTCAGCCTGAGCCCAGCCGGCCATGCTGGTCACTGCCTCTGGGTCCCATCACCGGCTCCGCCTCCTCCTCAGCCTGAGCCCAGCCGGCCATGCTGGTCACTGCCTCTGGGTCCCATCACCGGCTCCGCCTCCTCCTCAGCCTGAGCCCAGCCAGCCATGCTGGTCACTGCCTCTGGGTCTGATCACTGGCTCTGCCTCCTCTTCAGCCTGAGCCCCACCAGCCATGCTGGTCGCCTGTTCCATCTGATTGCTGGCTCCCCTTCTACTCAGCCTGAGCCCAGCCACCCGCCACTGCCTGTGCCGCACCCGCCGCCATCTTTGCTAGGTTAATTTGCATACAGCTACTCTGATTTGCTGGTGGGCATGGCTTGGCTGGTGGGCGTGGCTTAAATGTCTCAGAGAAATAGTTAATTTCCATATTACTCTTTTATTAGATTAGATTATATTCCTCTCCCCCCTCACCCTTTTCTTTTTAATCCCTGGCACCTTACACAAAGCCTGACACAGAACAACTGTTTAATCAATGGTAAATAGAAATAATAGAAAACTTTCCTCCCCAGCCTTTCAAGTAACTTCCATTTCTAAATACAGTATCAGTCACTTCTAAACATCACATTCAAGCAAACTGGAATGCTGCCAAGTTTGTGGTCACAATATGTTCACAACTTGTAATTGTTGTAAAAAAGATTAGAGTTTCTCTTTTAACTGGAAATTTAAAAGGCTGCCTTGAGAAGAATATTAAAACAGGCAAAATATATTGTCTTCATTCTAATCTATGTTTTAATTATGACCCATGTTTTACTTCAGAGAAAACAAAGAGCTTAGGCCTAACGCTGAACTCTTTATTCCCCTGATTTTCCATAGACTACCAGGAGGAATATGCTTTGGACAATAAGTGCTTCTCACCACAACCCACAGTTGGAAATATATCTTATATCTTGATCCCTGTACACACACTTACACATCTATATCAGTAACTGAAACAACATTTCTATGAAGCTACACTTATCTTTACCTCTTGAGGTGCATGCTGACATTTCTATTCCATGCTACTCTTACTCTGCTCTACTCCATGCTACTCCACTCCACTCTATTCTACTCCACTCTACTCTAGTTTTCTTTTTTAATATATTTCTTTATTGATTTCAGAGTGGGACGGAGAGGGAGAGAGAGAGAGAAACATCAATGATAAGAATCATTGATCGGCTGCCTCCAGCACGTCCCCCACTGGGGATCGAGCCCACAACCCAGGCATGTGTCCTTGGCCGGAATCAAACCCGGGTCCCTTTAGTCCACAGGCCAATGCTCTATCCACTGAACCAAACCAGCCAGGGCTCTACTCTAGTTTTTAATGCTAATCAAAAGCCACAAAATAAATTTCATGACCCACTGCATTAAATAATGTACTTTACAGTGTTATTTCAAGTGTCCACAGGCATCAATGTTAGAACTGCCTACTATTTCACAATAGTGCTAATTTTGCATAATCCAATGAATAATTTTAGGGAATACATATTTATATTTCTTCTCAAAGAAATACTCACCTACCTAGAATCCTATAAAAACCACCCCACTCCAACTTTTCACCTCAGACTTCTGGTGCTGACTGCCATCTTTGATAAAGACCTGCTACTGTCATCTCAAACAAAAGCGCCCCACACTTCCTCAGCCCAGTTTCGGAAGCTCGACCATGAACACTGTGTATAGCGTCCTACCTTTCGTAGGCTTCATGCTCATCATTTCCATGACCGATCCTGGCGATGTGCAGCTCTGGCAAGGACTAATTTGAACTGGGTTTTCTAACTCCTGAAACTGCATTACCATTCTTACTTTATTCCCAGCAACTGAAAATGAGACTAGGTAAGAAGTGACAGAGGCCAGAGGTTGGGTGGCTTACTGATTAACTTCATTACTGAGCAGAATATTTGTCAATGTTTATGAGAAAAGTCCTCAATGCCAGATTGCCTAGTAAGCTAGAAACCAGTCTCTTAGATAAACATTTTCGGGAGCACTCTCCTCTTTAAGAAATTCTAAAAGGTAGATTTCTGTTCAGTTACTATAAAAGCGGACTCAGGAGGTCAAGTGTCACGCTCCAGATCTTCAAACTTGCTCCTTTCAAAAGGCTACAGAATGGTATAGCATAATGCTTAACACTGTGTAGCCAATTGATCCGGGTTTAGATCCACTGTTATGGTGGAATTATGTCACCCCCTCCCCAAACAAAAAAAAAATTGATATGTTGAAGTTAGAACCCTAGTATCTAAGCAGGTGGCATTATTTAGAGATAGGATCTTTATAGAGGTAATCAACTTAAAATGAGTTCATTAGATTGGTTTCTAATCCCATAGGACTGGTGTCCTTATACTAAATGGAAATTTGGACACAGAAACAGACACACATTAAGAGAAGACACTGTGAAGAGACACTGGGGTAAACACAGTCATCTACAAGCCAATGCTCTCCAAGGTCAGGAACACAGATTTTTCCATCACAGCCTTCAGAAGGAACCAACCCTGCCAGCACCTTGATTTTAGACTTCTTGCCAATACATTTCTGTTGTCTAACTTACCCAGTATGCGGTACTTTTTAACAAACTAATTCCTTTGGGCGCTGTTGGCATTCACTAGCTCTGTAGACCACAGACAAAATCCTGAACCGCTTTCTGTCTCAACTTCCTGGGAATCACACAACCTCATAGGATTATTGTGAGAATCAAGTGAAATAATAGCTATAAAATGCTCAGCACAATGGATGTCTATCCATCATCATATTGATATTATGATTATTCAGCTCTGGACTCATGTTTTAGGGTGGCTTGCGTATTGAGTAGGAATAATTTCTGTAGCAGAACTGGTGGAGTTCAAGGTTGTGACTGAGTCTGTTTTGAAAGAGAGGGATTTCGAATAGGACTCGGTAGGTCCAGGACTGAGCTCAGGCATAATGCAAGCAGATGCACTACGTAACCTTAGGCCGGTCTCTCAGCTTCTGCAGGCCACATTTGCATACATCAACAGACGGTAAAACACAGATAATTCCTGCCCTACGTCCCTCATCAGCCTGTTGTGAAGATAAAAGTGACATAATAAATATGAAAGCATTTTTAAAAGGCAAACGTGATCTATGTAAACCTAACAGTCATTGCTAAGATGTGTCTGCAGCCTGGACAAGCTTAGGGTGGTTTCACATGCATTACCTCATCTGGTCCTTACTTGCACCTTTGAGGAAGTTATTGTTTACATACTACTCTCTTCTACCCTATTGTACAGATTCAGAAAGGAAACTCAGTGAAGTTCAGTGGTCTGTCCACAGCCACCCAGTTATTAAGGGATAAAACTAAAACATTAATCAAGGTCCTCTGACTCAAGACACCATGGCTAAACAAGTAAAGCACACTTGCCCTAACTACAGAGAAAGAAGAAAGGTATGATGGTCCATGGATGTATTTCAGTTTGGATTGTGCAATCAAGGGTTACCATTTGCAAAACTGTTCTCCATCCTCGGTTTGCTTCTGACCTCATTCTCTCTTCACAACCCAAGAACTCTCCTTGCCTTAAGAGGATCTTAGGTGAAAGAACTGCCCAAAGGTTGTGAACCACCTCTGAATTTTCTGTTTTAAGAATTCTGTACTGAGTTTTTCACTGGTCAGAAACTGTCTGTTGCCCTCAGCTACTTTTATACTGAAAAAAAGAGAGAGTAGGATAATTTTCATCTAAGAAGCCCAAAAGATGTTCTTACAAGAAGACTGATTGGATCTCTTTCCTTCTCTCAGTGATATCCAGCTGCTTCATGTTATTTTTTTATAAAAATACATTTTTCCTTTGCAGTTCTATGCTGTCTGAAAGGGTATCTACTAGCCATATATGGCTACTTAAACTAATTTAAAGATGTTAGAATCAATTCCTCAGTTATACTAGTCACAGTTTTAGTATCCAATAGCCACATGTGGATAGTGGCTACTGCACTGAACAAAGTGGATCTAGAACATTTTCATCACCACAGAAACTTCTATCAGATAGCACTGTGGTAGATGGGACTTGGCAGCAATGTGAAGCTACACCAATCATGGCAAGTGAGGGCATCAGCAATCCTCCTTCTTATATAATAAAAAGGTAATATGCAAATAGACCAAACGGTGGAACAACTGAGCAATCAGTCCCTATGACATGTGCTGACCACCAGGGGGCATGTGCAAAACACAGCAGGCGGTGGCCATGGTGGGATGGTGGAGCAGGTGAGCAGGGGCACCAGACCAAGGCACCAGTCATTGTCATTGGAGAGAGCCTCTGATGGTTACTGAAAACTCTGCTCCTGCACGCCATAATTCCTCCCAGTACTTGCACCCGCTGCCAGTGCCAGAGCTGCTGCATGCACCCACTTCCAGTGCCAGCCCCGCTCACACCCACAGCCAGCACTGAAGCTGCCGCTCACCCCCACTGCTGGTGCCCAATGCCAGTTCCGATCACTCAGTGCCATTAGTGGGTGTGAGCAGCAGCTGCCAATCCTGACTGTCCCTGTGGGCTTCTCCATCTCCCCCTGCTCCTGAGGGGCAATTGGGGCAGCAGCCACTGCTCGCACTTGCTGCTGGCGTGGGAGTGGCGATGGTGGGAGTAGGGCTGCTGGCAGACAGGGGACTGGAGGCCAAGGTAGGAAGGCCCAGGCAGGACACAGAAGAGGGACCAAGACCCGCCCTGTGCCTACTGCAGCCTCACAGTCCACAGTTCCTTTCAAGGTGTACAAATTCGTGCACTGGGATACTAGTGAAGCTATAAAAAAGAGAGGAAACTCTGAGAGTAAATGTTGACAGTGCTTTTCTAAGAACTATCCTTGAGACGAACGTGGTCAATAGGTTTGGAGTGATAAAATCACACTGGAAGAACTTTCTCCACTGAGGTGATCAGGAGTATTCTCTGAGCCTGGATCCTCAATCATTCACTTCTGATTTCTTGTCCTGATTATATTTTGGTTGCCCACTTATCATCTATGGAACCTTAAGCAAATTATTTAGCACCTTTAAATCTCCATTACCTCACTAGTAAAAGGGAAATTGTAATGGTATCCACTCTACATCAGTGTTGTGAGAATTAATATTTATGGCAAATAGTTCTATAGAGTACTTAAGATGGGCCAGGCATTCTTTTGAGAACTTTAATAAATTAGGTATCTTGCACAAAGTTAAGGAATTTGCCTAAAACCATATACTCGTAAGCAGCAAAGATGGGATTGAATGTTGGAAGTCTATCTGCTAAGAAATCTAAAATGGTTGATATCACTATCACTATTCTCTTTATCCTTGTAAGATGTATAAATTTGAAATCTGATTTTACAGTCAACCTTTCTCAGCTTGCTTATTCTGAGTGCCCTTGAGATATATTTCTTAGTCTGCAAGGTTGAGAGCCAGGTCCTGGACAATAACGGATTCACCCACCAGCTGGCCAACTCATCTATCATTCTTTGTCTCATTTCATGCCTTTTACAAGCTATGCCTGCCCTATCTAAAAAAGACACTAATATATTTTACAATAAGGAAAGGCCATTTAGATATTTCTTTTCTTTCACCCATTTCTTAACTTCACTAACAAAGAAAACCAGATCTGAGTTTCCTGGGAGAGCAAAAACGAATTAATAAAAATTGTAGCGACTGCTTAAATCTGTGGAAGAGATGTGGATAAAAAATATTTAAATTATGCTCAAACAAAACTCCATTTTGCAAAGTATCTTTCCATCTTCTGAACACTTTCAGCTTTGATTCACCCATCAGCTCAGGACTGCATTCACTTCAGTTAGACTGAGATGGGGAAAAAAAAGCCTGAACTCAAATGTCAGAAACATTCCACAAAACTGCATCTCAAGATCTTTAATTGTATTTTAAAACATCTGGCTGCTTCTATAACACCGGAAAGATGCTTTTAATTTAAGCAGAAGACTGGCAAAACCATATTCCAATAACAATAAAGCTACCCAGAGAAAACAGGCATAAAGAGCTGACAAAAGTATATATTGATAGATAGATCTATCTATCATCTGTTGTAATACTTATCTATCACTTGTTGTAATACTTTAAGCAATGAAATAAAATTTTAAAAAAAGTATATATTGATGAAAAATAGCTAAGGGAAATGGATTCTGAGTGAGCAGTATTATTTGTGGTATGCCTCCTGCCACTTGCTGGGTCTCATTTAGAATGGGGCTTTAGAAAGACTGTTAGATACAATAATCTATAATAATAAAAGTATAATCTAAACTAATAAAAGCGAAATATTAAAATTAACCGTTTCTCCGAGACAGGGTAAGCCACGCCCACCAGCCAATCAGAGCGGCTGTATGCAAATTAGCCCAGCCAACATGGCGGCCGCCACTCCCGGACCTGAGTAAACAGCCCTTTCCATTGCGGCAGGAGGGAAAGTGAAGCTGAGCCCTTCAGCTCAGCTC
>PVJC01025460.1:0-24738 GCA_004026665.1 Murina feae | reverse complement strand
AGTCAATAAAAGAAAAATACCACATGACCTCACTTATATATGGATAATAAAGACCATTACAAAATGATAAACATAAACAAATACAGAGACAGAGCAGCCTTGAACAGACTATCATCCTACAGCTGGAAGGCTGGGGATGGTTGGGGGGGAGTTGGGAGATCAACTGAAAGACTTGCATGCATGCATAGGAGCATAATCAATGGACACAAGAATCTAGGGGTTAGGGAGGAAGGGGGGGAAGGGCAAGGGGAAAAATGGAGATCTATCTATCATTTGTTGTAATACTTATCTATCATTTATTGTAATACTTTAAGCAATAAAAAAAATTAAAATATCATTTAACTACTGCTACCCAAATCAGCATTGTTCTACATAAAATGAAATTTTCATTCATATATAATTCTAAGCTGGTGTGGTGATGCTAATCCCAAAGTTGTCAGAAATATAAACTCTTTCCAGTCTGTTGTTTTGCCATTCTCAACAAGAAACTTCTATCTCATGGTCCAAGAAAGTTGTTCCAGTTCCTTGTTGACATGGCCACAGGCTGTCCAGCCAAGTAAATAAAATGGGAAATGGAATGCTGGCCCCCTCTCCTTAGAAGCAGTAACCAAAAATTACATACACATGTTCTGATCTATTTCATTAGCCAGAACTTTATCACATAGTTATACCTAACTTCAAGCAAAGATGGACTATAAAGTATTTCTCTGTGTTTAGTGAGTGGAGGTGGCAGGGGGAGTGAGGGAAATCTATCACATAAAATGATGAGAATGAATATGGGGACAACTAATATTTCTGTCACAGATTGTATTATCATAAACATCTTTTATTGTATAAAAGATTTTGAAATGCTTTAATCTTATTTGATAAAAGAATACCATAGGCAGCTAGAAATTGATATCTTTTAATACTAATAAAATTAATGATTGTATAAATAATGATGTGCCTAACAAATTCTTAAATTAAAAATTAGAATATCCCTTTATCCTGTCATTTTATCTATTACTAGGTCCCCAGTGCACAAAAATTTGTGCACTCAGGAGGTCCCTCAGCCCAGCCTGTGCCCTATCACAATCTGGGACCCCTCAGGGGATGTCCACCTGCTGGCATGCCTGCCAGACTGGGTAAGGGGCTGATGACAGTTTGCAGGCTGGCCAAGCCCCCCAGTATGGACTCTCACCCCATCGGGGTGTGGCAAGCCTGGGTGACAGGCTGAGGGCTGCTTTCAGGTTGCCCACAGCCCCTTCAGGTTTTGGGTCCCTACTGTGCCTGGGCAGCCTGGGTGAGGAGCTGAGGGCCATTTTCAGGCTGCCCACAGTCAGTTCGAGTCCCTACTGGGGAACCTAGCCAGCCTGGGTGATGGGCTGAGGGACCAAAAATTACATAATACACATGTTCTGATCTATTTCATTAGCCAGAACTTTATCACATAGTTATACCTAACTTCAAGCAAAGATAGAGTATAAAGAGTTTTCAGGCTTTCAGGCTGCCCACAGCTCCCATTGACCCAAGGTCCCAGCAAGGCTGGCTGGAAGTAGGTTTCTGGGGTTTATTTATCTTCTATAATTGAAACACTGTTGCTTTAAGTCAAGGCCTAGGCAGGTAATGGAGCCTCCTGTTTGCTTCAGCTCCGTGGCTTCTATAATTGTAACACTGTTGCCTTAGTAGAGGCCCAGACAGCCTAGGCAGACAGTTTCCTCCATCACTGGTGCAATGGAAGCCTCTTGTTTGCTTCAGCTCTGTGGCCTCTTTAATTGTAACTATGTTGCCTTGAGCAGAGAGAGGCCCAGCCGGCCTAGGCAGACAATTTACTCCTGGTGCAACAGAAGCTTCCTGTTTGATCTAGTTCCATGATGGTTGCCCTCCATCTTGGCTGGGTTAATTTGCATACAGCCATTCTGATTGGCTGGTGGGCATGGCTTGGCTGGTGGGCATGGCTTAGGCATCCCAGAGAAATAGTCAATTTCAATATTACTCTTTTATTAGAGTAGATGTTAATTGCAATTTGACTCTTCATCCTCTGTGTATGTAACTCTTCCTCCATTAGTAGATAGTAATTGTAACAAAATTATACCCCTAACATTCCTTCCTCTTGGTTAAATCACATAACCTTCATTTTGCCTGAGTTTTCCCACCTGTTAAATACTGAGGACAGTGCATATGCTACTTCTGTAGATAGAGCATAGAAAACTAATACATAGGAAGAAATGATAAATATTAATAATTTAAAAGATGTTATACATAAGGTAAATGGTCATCATCACCAATTATTTATTGCATACCATGAGCTGAGCACTCTCTTAGATCTTTGAAATATATCTCATCCTATCTAATAAAAGAGTAATATGCAAATTAGGTGTCACTCCATTATCAAGATGGCCACCCCCATAGCCACAAGATGGCGGCACCAGTCCGGCTCAGCCCCACACTAAAGTGGTGAGGGCTGTTAGCCAGGCAGGTGGCAGGAGAGGCAGGGAGCCCGAGAGGTAAAACAGGCAATCAGAGGGGGCTGGATGTCCCCTTCCCAGGCCAGAGGCCTTTGCCAGAGACCTCAGGCATGGGCAAGGGTGCAGCCAGTGATTGGAGGGGGCAGGGTTAGAGCCAGTGATTGGAAGGGTATGAGGGTGACTTACCAGGCATAAGGTGTGGGCCAGAGGCCTCAAGCATTGGCAGGAGAAAGGCTGGAGATCACAGGGGCATGGGCTCCACAGAGCCAGCAATCAGAGGGGCAGGGGTAGAGCCTACAATTGCAGGAGTCTGGGAACTGGTGGAGGTGGCAAAGCAGGGGTCTGGGGGTCCCCTGCCCAGGCTTATAGCCTTGGCCACAGGCTCAAGGGTGGAGCCAGCCATGGCAGGGGCCTGGGGATCTCCTGCCCAGGCCTGTAGCCTTGGCCAGAGGATACAGTGGGGCAGGGGTAGAGCCAGTGATTGGAGGGGCAGAGGCGGAGCCTGCAATCACAGGGGTCTGGGCATGGGTGATGCTGGCAATGCAGGGCCAGGTGGTCCCCTGCCCAGGCCTGCAGCCTTGGCCAGAAGCTGTCAGTGGAGCAAGGGCATAACTGGTGATGGCAGGGGGCAGGATCAGAGCCAGTGATTGCAGAGGCTTGGGCTCTGTGAAGCTGGTGATTGGAAGGGTTTGGGGGTCCTCTTCCCAGGTCTGTAGACTCGGCCAGAGATTACAGGCCTGGGTAGGAGTGGAGCTGGGATTGGAGGGGCAGGGGTGGAGCCAGTGATCAGAGTAAACTACAGAGGAAACACCTTTTCTTACTGCTCATTGGCTAAGCTCCACTGGTAATATTCTTAGTAACTTGGATAATAAGAATCCAAAAGGGCAATCTAGGGTTTTTCCACCACACTCCTAGAGAAAAAAAAAAATGAAGGTCCACTGCTAGAGGGCTAAGAAATGTCATATTCTAACCTAGCTGGGTTGGCTCAGTGCATAATGCTTCAACCTGCTGACTACAGGGTCTGGGTTCAATTCTGACCAAGGACATGTGCCTAAGTTGCAGACTCCTCCCTGGCCAGGGCCCAGGACAGGGCATATGCAGGAATCAACCAATCAAAGTGTTCCTCTCACTTTGATGTTTCTCTGTTTTTCTCTTCTCTTCCACATTCTCTAAAAATCAGTGGAAACATATCCTCGGATGAGGATAAAAAAAAAGAAAAAAAGAAATGTTATATCCTATGAAAGATACATCTTGAAAATGCCTAAAGAAAGTTGTCATTTTTTTCATGGTGAAGGGACTGGAGTCCGTGCTGATGAAAACACGTTGGTGGCTGTGGTGACTGGCAGTGGCTGCAGCAGTGGGGTTATGGGGCTGTTGGCTTCCCCTGATTAGCCTGGTCACTTCCCACAAAGGGAGGCGAGACTGTGGCTTAAGCCTACTCTCCAAGGGCAGCAGGGAGCAGGCCTAAGCTATCAGTAGGAAACCCCCTGAGCACTCCTAATATGTGAGAGGGGGAAGGCTGGGCTGAGGAACCCCCTCCAGTGCACAAATTTTGTGCACCGGACCCCTAGTTTAATATAATATTCACAGCATCCATATGGTGCATTTCTCTATTTCAGCATAGAAGAAGATGAGGCTCAAGAGAGGTCAGATGATTTATCCAGTGCCATTGTCACCATGCTCAGGCTTTGCTCTGTTCAAGTTTTTTTTGGAGTAGTATTTTACACTTTTAAGTAAGACTAGAATATTCATCACAATTGTTTTACTGCAGTGAGTAACTGTATGAAATTATGTGAGATACTCATGAAAACAGATAACTAAATAGGAGCTTTTTCTAATACTGGGGATACTAAACTCAAATACTTTGGTTCCTTCTCCTGAATGTCATCCTTGTCACACTATTTTAGTCCTCACTTAATGACTGAAAAGAAATATTCCTTAACATCCACTGCACTCACCTTTAAGTTGCACTGTTATCCATCTTAGTCCACCCCTTTGTAAAGTGAGCATTGCATCCCAAGGATAGATCAGCATGATCTTGGTTTGTTTGAGTAAATCCTGGGGCCTATAAAGATATGTGGATTACCAGATAAAATTTCCATTTCTGTGAAGAGGTACCTTGAAGGATGGGCATTCAGCATTGACAAGAAAAATTTGAGATGGTTTCATCATCTATCTAATCTAATAAAAGAGAAACATGCAAATTGGTGTCACTCCGCTACACCCCAAGCCATGCCCACCAGCCATTCAGAACAACTATATGCAAATTAACCCAACCAAAATGGATGCCGGCAGCCACAGAGCTGGAGCAAGCAGAAGGCTTGGTTGCCCCAGCGATGGAGGAAGCCAAGCTCCCACCTGCCCTGGCATGCTGTGGCCTCCATTCAAGGCAACAAAGGTTCAATTATAGAAGATAAACTCCAGAAACCTGTTTCCATCCAGCCTCGCTGGGATGTTGGGTCAAGTAGGGGCCATGGGAAGCCTGAAAACAGCCATCAGCCCCTCACCCTGGATGACCAGGCACCCCAGTGGGGACCCCCACCCTGAAAGTGGTGTGGTCAGTCTGAAAATGGCCCTCAACTCCTCACCCAGGCTGGCCAGGTACCCCAGCAGGACCCCCCCACTGTGATCCAGGACACCCTTCAGGGCAAACCAGCTGGCCCCCATGCATACACCAGGCCTCTATCCTATATAAAAAAGGGTAATATGCAAATTGACCCTAACAGCAGAACAACTGGGAATGACTAGTCACTATGACACACACTGACCAGCAGGGGGGCAGATGTTCAATGCAGGAGCTGCCCCCTGGTGGTCAGTGCGCTCCCACATGGGGAGCTCTGCTCAGCCACAAGTGAGGCTGATAGCTGCCAGCACAGTGGTGATGGCAGGAGCCTCTCCTGTCTCCTCAGCAGTGCGAAGGATGTCTGACTGCAGCTTACAGGCCCCACTGGCAAGTGGACATCCACCAAGGGCTCCTGGGCTGCCAGAGGGATGTCTGACTGCCAGTTTAGGCCCAATACCTCAGGCAGCAGGCCTTAGCCAGCAGGTAGACATAACCCGAGGGGTCCTAGACTGTGAGAGGGCACAGCCTGGGCTGTGGCTTTTCACAAACAATAGATTCTGAAAGGAGGGTTATTCACAGTGGGTCTTAGGAAAGTACAGACAAATCTAGCTAAGACTAGTGTCCTGTTTTTCAGGGGGTGACATTAACAGTTTTTTGATACAGTCATAAATGCTTGTAGGGAATTTTTTTTCTCTACAGAAACCTCTAGTATGTCTGGGCTGTGTTTCTGACAAGAGAGCTAAAAAATGTGGCTCTTTTGTCCCATTTGGAGATGAGAGGTAACGTACTTTTTAAAATTCTTTTTCTGTCTAAACTAATCAGAGTAGATTATGTTATTTGCAACCAAGAATCCTGAAGATATAAGTCAAGAAAACTGCTTTAAAAGTTTAGAAAAAGGATGAGAGTTATTATTTATTAGCTCATTTGTTTACTATTTCCATTTATTCATTTTCTCTGCTATTTTAAATAATTATTAACTCATTTAAAATGTTTATTGCACAACAAGTGCATGCATGCTATTTTATAAGTTTTGAGGGAGGTAAAAAACAAACAAAAAACAAAATACACACACACACACACACACACACACACAAAAACATTACACAGGGAACATGGCCTCGAACTATTTGTGTAAAGTTGATTCAACCATGCTAGAAAACAAATAGTGGTCAATGCTGTGAGAGAGGTATTTTGTTGTGAAGGTTCAGAAGAGTGAGAGAGCAATTGGGTGGAATAAAAGAGTTATCTCTTTCAGATGAAGTAGGAGACTGAACTAAACATTAGGGAAGATTTGCACAGAAGATGCAGAGATAGGTATCTCTTGGGTAGAGAAGGCATGAAGGGAAAAAAAATGTGTCATATAGAAGTAACAGGCATGCTTAGTATTTGTGCAATATCAATGGATCCAGAAATAAACAAAATGGGAAAAGCCAGATCATATGAGTTTGCAGTTTATGGACAAGTGTTTTGGTTTAAATTTGTAGACCTTGATGGATTCTGAGGTGCAGTACTTCCAAAAAGTGTATATTTTATTTGCTCATAGGCTTTCCTGAGATATGATTTATATATAGTACCACTCACTAATTTATCAAGTTGAGGAGGTTTCTTCTATTTTCAGGTTGTGGAGTGTTTTGCTTATGAAGGCAATTCAGGACAGTTTTTCTGATATCTGCATATAAAAGAAATGTAAATCGAAGGTACTAAAGATGTTATGCAAATATCAAGGAAAATATGATTTCAACTTAAATTAGAGCACAAAGTACACATAAGAGAGATATTGAGGAGGTGAAAATGATAAGTACTGCTGACAGAGCTGACAAGGGTGAAAATATACAGATAGGTTCCTGCCTTGGTACCTGAGTTGCTAAACTTAAGATAACAAGGTTGGTAAGATCCTGAGTTAAAAATCTCAACTTGATTCTTTCATAGTTACATATCCTTGGCCAAGCAACTCAGCCTCTTTCTGGCATCATTTCCTCAGCTATTAAATATAGATATAATAAGAACTGATTTTATGTGAATATTAAATGCATTATTATATGTGAAGCCCTTAAAACAATGCCTGCCTCTGACTGTTACCTGCAATTATTATTATTTCAAAATAGCCATTTTTCCTAGTTTATGAACAACTACAAATTACCAGATGAAATTGGTATTTTCCAGCCAAAAAGTGGACATAGAAATAATTTTTTCTAACAATGAAATGGAAAATGCATTGATTCTATTGATGAAAACTATTTACCTATGTATGGTAGAGAGCATGTTTTAAAATAACATTCAAATTTTCAGGAAAATATCTTATTTTATTACTCAAAACCATAACTTTTAATAAACAGACAGTGCCTTGCTGGTGTGGCTCAGTGGTTGAATGTTGATCCATGAACCAAGAGGTCATTGGCTCAATTCCTGATCAGAGCACATGCCTGAGTTGCAGGCTCAATCCCCAATAGGGGGCACGCAGGAGGCAGTTGACTGATGTTTCTCTGTCTTTGATGTTTCTCTCTATCGCTCCCTTTCTCTCTCTCTAAAATCAATAAAAACATATTTAAAATTAAGCAGATAGTATAAAATAAAGGCTCAGAAGTTTTGAGAAACAGATATCTAATTAATATACATGAACTTTGTCTTTATGAAGTAAAATTGCATATTATGTGCACCTAATCAAGTACAACTATCATTAAATTGTCTTACACATGCCTAAAAGATGCACACACATGCTGAACAAAAGGAATTAAATATCTTATCTCTATGACAAGGTTGTAGTTAATTAGCTTCAACAATATTTTATTTTTGAACTTTCCTTCAAATCCAGAGTAGCATATAATTAGAACATAAAATATAGTGACATCATTTTATTCATATAGACACTGAATAGTATAGAGCAACTCTTTAATAAATATATTTAAATTTTATTCTGAAATAATACTTTGTGAAATGGACTATATAAAACTATGGTAAATTGCGCTGCTATGAACATAGGAGTGCACATATCCTTTCTGATTGGTGTTTCTAGTTTCTTGGGTAGATTCCTAGAAATGGGATCACTTGGTCAAATGGGAATACCATTTTCAGTTTTTTGAGGAAACTCTATACTATTCTCCACAGTGGCTGCATTAGTCAACATTCTCACCAGCAGTGCATGAGGGTTACTTTTCTCCACATCTTCGTCAGCACTTGTCATTTGTTGATTTGTTAATGATAGCCATTCTGACAGGTGTGAGAGAGTACCTCATTATCGTTTCATTTGCATCTCTCAGGTGATTGCTGATCTTGAGCATGTTTTCATATGTCTCTTCCCTTCATTATGTCCTCTTTCAAAAAGTATCTATTTAGATCCATTGCCCATTTTTTATTGGGTTATCTTCCTTTTGTTAAGTTGTATGAGTTCCCCATAAATGTTGCAGATAAAACCCTTATCGTAGATAACATTGGCAAGTATGTTCTCCGTTGTAGTGGACTTCCTTGTTTTGTTGATGGTTTATTTTGCTATGCATAAGTTTTTTTATTTCTATGTAGTTCCATTTTTTTTATTTTTCTTTAATTTCCATTACCCTAGGAGCTGTATCGGTGAAGATATTGCTTCAGCATATGAGTAAATTTTGCTACGTGTGGATTTCTCCAAGATTTTTATGGTTTCTCATCTTACGTTTAAGTCATTGATCCATTTTGCGTTTATTTTTGTGTATGGTGTAAGTTGGTGGTCTAGTTTCCTTTTTTTTTTTTTTTTTTTTTTTTTTTTTTTTTTTTTTTTTGCATGTATCTATCTAATTTTCCCAACATCATTGATGAAAGAGTCTGGGTTGACGCCATTGTATGCTCTTGCCTCCTTTGTCAAGTATTAATTGAGCATAGTTGTTTGGGTCAATTTCTGGGTTCTCTATTCTGTTCCATTAGTCTATGACTGTTCTTATGCCAGTACCAGGCAGTTTTTAGAACAGTGGCTTTGTAATACAGCTTGATATCTGGCATTTTGATCCCTCTGACTTTGTTCTTCCTTCTCAGGATTGCTGCAGCTATTCGGGGTCTTTTTTTATTCCAGATGAATTTTTGGAGAGTTCATTCTAGGTCTGTGAAATATGCTGTTGGTATTTTAATGGAGGGTGCATTAAATCTGTAGATTGCTTTGGGTAGTATGGGCATTTTAATGATGTTGATTCCACCAATTCATGAACACAGTATGCTCTTCCATCTGTTTATGTCTTTCTCTATCTCTTTTTTAGTGTCCTGTAGTTTTCTGAGTACAGGTCTTTTAGCTCCTTGGTTAAGTTTATTCCTTGGTATCTTAATTTTTTTGGTGCAATGGTAAATGGGATTGTTTTTTTTAATCTCTCTTTCTGTAAGTTCATTATTGTTGTATAAAAATGCCATAGATTTATTGGCATTAACTTTGTATCCTGCTATATAGTTGAATTTATTTCTTCAGTCTAATAATTCTTTGATGGAGTCTTTAGGGTTTTCTAGGTACAGTATCATGTCTTCTGCAAATAATCACAGATTTATGTCTTCTTTTCCAATTTGGATACCATTTATTTCTTCTTGTTGTTTAATTGCTATGTCTAGCACTTCCAGTACTGTCAAACAGGAATGGTGAAAGTGGGCATTCCTGTCTTGTTCCTGTTCTTAGGTAAAATGATTTTAGCTTTTGCCCATTGAGTATAATGTTGACTGTAGGTTTTCATATAAGGCTTTTTTATGTTGAGGTATGATTCCTCTATTTGCACTTTGTTAAGGGTTTTTATCAAGAAAAGGTGTAGGATTTTTTTCTAATGCCTTTTCTGCATCAATTGATATGACTATATGATTTTTATCTTTTAATTTGTTTATGTGATGTATCATGTTTATTGATTTGCAGATATTGTAGCATCCTTGCATCCTCAGGATAAATCCTACTTGGTCATGGTGTACGATCTTTCTGATGTAATGCTAGATCCAATTTGCTAGAATTTTGCTGAGAATTTTGGCATCTATGTTCATGAGGGATATTGGCCTGTAATTCTCTTTCATTGTGTTGTCTTTATCTGGTTTCATTATTAAGGTAATGTTGACTTCGTAGAATGAGCTTGTAAGTGTTCCTTCCTCTTGAATTTTGTTGAATAAGTTTTAATTCTTCTTTGAATATTTGGTAAAACTTCCCTGTGAAGCTGTCTGGCCCAGGGCTTTTGTTAGCTGGAAGATTTTTGACTGCTTCTATTTCTTCCATAGTTATCGGCCTATTGAGATTTTTTAGATTCTTCCTGCTTGAGTTTTGGAAAGTTGTAATTTTCTAGTAATATGTCCATTTCCTCCAGGTTGTCTAGTTTGTTGGAATAGAGTTGTTCATAGTTTTTTTTTAATAATGCTTTGTATTTCTGTGGGATCTGTTGTTATTTTGCCTCTTTTATTTCTGATTTTGTTTAATTGGGTCCTCTCTCTTTACTTCTTGGTGAGCCTGGCTAGAGGTTCATCAATCATTTATCCTTTCAAAGAACCAGGTCTTGGTTTCATTGATCTTTTGTATTGATTTTTTTTTTCCTTCTCATCTCTATATCATTTATTTCTGCTCTGATCTTTATTATCTGCTTCCTTTTGCTCACTCTGGGCTTTTCTTATTTCTCTTTTTCTAATTCTTTAAGTTGTAGAATTAGATGACTTATTACCTCTTTTTCTTGTGTGTGTGTGTGTGTGTGTGTGTGTGTGTTTTGAAGTAGGCCTATAAAACTTTAAAATTCCCTCTCAAGACTGCTTTCATGGTGTCCCATAGATTTTGAATTGTTGTGTTTTCATTGTCATTCATTTTTAGGATGGCTTAAATTTTTTCTTTGATATCCTTAGTAATCCAATCATTGTTTAATAGCATGCTATTCAGATTCCAAATGTTAGAATTTTTGTGATTGTTTTTATTGTACTTTATTTCTAATATTATGCCTCTGTGGTCTGAGAAGATGCTTGATATGCTCTCAATCTTCTTGAATTTGTAGAGACTTTGCCTATGACATAATATGTAGTCTATCTTTAAAAATGTCCCACGTGTGCCCTGACCAGTTCAGCTTAGTGGATAGAGTGTCAGCCTGCAGACTGAAAGGTCCTGAGTTCGATTTTGGTCAAGGGCATGTACCTGTGTTGTTGGCACATACCCAGTAGGGCATGTGCAAGAAGCAGCTGATTGATGTTTCTTTCTCACTGATGTTTCTAACTATCCCTCTCCTTTCCTCTATGTAAAAAATCAAATATATCTATATATCTATATATCTATATATCTATATACATTTTTTTTTTAATGAAAATGTCCCACATGCACTTGAGAAGAACATATAATCTATGGCTTTGGGGTGAAATGTTCTGAACATGTCAATTAATTCCATATGATCTCATGAGTCATTAGGATTGCTGTGTGTGTTTTTTTGTTATTGTTGTTGATATTTTTGTCTAGAAGATTTATCCAGTGATGTCAGTTGGGTATTAAAGTCCCCTACTATAATTGTATTGTTGTGAATCTATCCCTTGATATATTCCAGGAGTTCTTTTTATGTATTTGGGTGCTCCTGCACTGGGTACATGTATGTTTACCAGAGTTATATCCTCTTGTATCGATCCTTTTAGTATTATGAAGTGGCCTTCATTATCTCTTGCTATGGCCTTCACTTTGAGGTATATTTTGTCAGATATAAGTATTGCTACCCCAGCTTTTTTTTTTCATTTCCATTTGACTGGAAAATATTTTTCCATACCTTTACTTTCAGTCTGTATGAGTCCCTTGTTCTAAGGTGGAACTCTTGTAGACAGCATATATATGGTTCATGTTTTCTTATCCATTCAACCACTTGATGTCTTTTGATTGGAGCATTTAGTCCATTTACTTTTAAATTTATTATTGATAGGTACTTGTTTGTAGTAATTTTTATTTTTCCTGCCTGTGTTCCTTCTTCCCTTTTTATTTCTTCTTTTTACACCAGTCTTTTTAGCTTTTCTTGTTTCACTGGCTTGGTGGTGATAAACTCTCTTAGCCTTTTTTTGTCTGTGAAGCTCTTTATTTCCTCTCCAATTTTGATGATAGCCTTGCTGGATAGAGTATTCTTGGATTCAGTCCTTGCTTTGCATCACTTTGTAAACTTCCTTCCATTCCTTTCTGGCCTGATGTGTTTCTGTTGAGAAATTATTTGATAATCTAATGGGAGATCCCTTGAATATAACTTTCTGTCTCTCTCTTGCAGCCTTTAAGATTCTCTCTATGTCTTGAATATTTGTCATGGTAATTATGACATGTCTTGGTGTGGCTCTTTTTGGATTCATCTTATTTTGGAGTCTCTGTGCTTGTGTGTTTTTTCTTCCCCACATTAGGGAATTTTTCTGATATTTCTTCAAATAAGTTTTCTAACACTTGTTCCTCTTCCTGTCATTCTGGCACCCATATTATTTGCATGTTGCTTCATTACATATTGTCCCAAAGCTTCCTTAGGCTCTCCTCCTGCCTTTTGATTTTTTCCTCCAATTGCACTTCAGTTGTGGTGTGCTTTGCTTCCCTGTCTTCTAATTCACTAATTTGTTCCTCTGATTTTCCTAGTCTACTGTTGAAACTTCCCATGGTATTTTTATTGCAGCTATATCACTCTTTATTTCTTCTTGATTCTTACATAAGTTGTTGATTTTTGCATCCATCGGGTTTACAAACCCTTATTCTGAATTCTTTTTATGACATATTACATGCCTCTGTTTCACTTAGCTGTTATTCTGGTGATTCCCTTTTTTCTTTCCTTTGGAGGTTTCTTTGTCTCCCCATTTTGTCTCTCACCAAAGGATCTAGGTGTCGAGTCTTGTGGGAGCTGCTCCTTGGGTGGCAATGACTCCTTGGGCAGTAGTTACTCCTCTGGTGGTCTTGGCATCAGTTGCTCCTCTGGTGTGTGCTACTTGTGTGGCTGCTTGCAGAAATGGTGGCTCCTCTGGCTGATGGGAGAAGGCTGATTTCCGAGCTGTTGTTCTTCAGATGGGAGTGGGATGCTCATGAGGCTGCTGTTCTTCAGATGGAGCAGGTTGTGCACAGCTGCTGCTCTTTGGACAGGGGTGGGCTGATCCCATGGCTGCTGCTCCTCAGATGGGAGTGGGCCACATGATCCTACTTTTCCTTGAATGGGGGTGGGTTGTTCTCATAGCTGCTGCTCCTCAGATCTGAGAGCAGGCTGTCGTGCTGCTGCTGCTCGTGTGGTCACTTTGCCCTGGGCTAAATTGTTGGGCTGGCCAGAAGGTAGGGAGCTTCGGAACTCACAGGAGCTCACATCCAGGGTGGCTGGAATCTCAGTGACCATGGGACTGCTGCCAAGGCCATAGGTCCCTGGCAGGGTGGCTGTGGAGTTCAGGGTGATGTCTGAGGGTACCCTTGGTGGAGGGGAGGATGGGCTTTCAAGAAAACTCAGCCTCTGTGGGAGAGTGGCTGCCCCGGGACTGTTTGAAATGGTAGCAGAGGCTGCCCAGCTAGGCAAGCCTGGTCCGCCTGCTCCCAAAGGTCCTGCAGGATATAACTGTCCCTCACTCACGTACACATTCACACACCCCACATGTGCACACATTCCCTTTTTGTACCCTCACTCACACTGTCTCACTCACTGCCACCATCTTCCTGCCTCTGTGGTTGGGTCTGGAGTACTATTGACTCATTCATGGATGGAGTATCCTCTCTGCATGTCTGGTTATGTGTCTCACTCTCTACCACATTGACCAAACAAGGCAAAATGCAACTTGACAAGACATGACAAAACACAAATGTAATGACACCGTTAACCCCAATATATGTGACCACCAGAGAAAAGAGAATTAGGGGAGAGAAAAGAGAGCAGAAGTGGTATCAGGAGAGAAAAAATGGTAAGAGAGAAAAAAGAAAAGAAAAAATAAAAGAAAGAGGATAAAATGTATATATTAGAGTCCCGGTGCCCAAATTCATGCATGGGTAGGGTCCCTCTGGGTGGTCTGTAGGGATCGGGCTGAAACTCATAGTCTAATAGTGCCTGCAGCTCCTATCTGCTGCTCCCTCCCACTCATCCTGGTCTCATTGTGGCTGCCACGGGCTTGCGCCTTATCAATCCTGAGTGGGAGAGGCCTGTGCTGCCACAGCATCTTGTGCCCCCCCAAGGGGAGTGGCCTTCAGGATCAGGCTGAAACTGGCTCTTTGACATCCCCTGAGTGGTCCTGGATTGTGAGTGGGCACAGGCCAGGCTGAGGGACCCCACTGGTGTATGCAGGAAGGCTGCAGGATGGGTCGAGCCCACCTCCTTCAGTCCTGATCATCTGGAACCCAGCAGCAAGCTAACCTACTATTTGGAGCATCTTCCCTCTGGTGGTAAGTGCACATAATAATAACTGGTCAACCAGTTGACTGTCCACCCCTGGTCTTCAGTGTACATCATAATGAGTGATTGAGCAGCCTTAGCATAACATTAGCATATTATGCTTTGATTGGTTGTTCAGTTGTTCTACCATTCAATCTATTTGCATATTACCCTTTTATTATATAGGATGGGGAGAAAACACCACAGAACAAACAGATAAACCAAAAAATGCCAACACCAAACACCCTGAAAAGAGGGTGGGGGGCAGAATCTGTAGATGCTGAGCTTACATACAGAAAGTAAAGTGAAGAAATTGAATGAATATGGGGAGGACCTTCAGTTAAGTATAGAGGAAGTAGAAAGAGAATGCATGGATAAGAAGAGAAAGAGAAATAAGAGAAAAAATAAAAATAATAATTAAAAAATAGGATAAAATAAAAATTAGGAAAAAGAATTATGAAAAAATAATGCGAGAAGCAATAAAAATAAAAAAAAAACAAATGAAAAAAGGAAATACAGGAAAAAGAAAAAAAAAGAGAGAGAGATAACAACATAATAATAAAATAAAATGAAAATGAAAAAGTGGTGTCTGCCAAGCTTTAATGCCCTATGGGGGCTGGTTTAAGATCCCATTCTTCTGTACTGTCTGCCACTTCTCAGTTTCCTGTTAAATTGTTGAAGTTTCAAGTGGTCCATTGCTCTTCTGTTTGTGCCTATCTTCACAGCCTTGACTGCCAGCAGATGGGACCACTCTTCCCACTTAGCCTGACTGCTGCTTTCAATCTTAATTTCTCAAGTGGCTGTTATTGACAGGGCCATAGTTGGGGAGGTTGCCATGGCTTTATGGGTCTGATGCCCTCTCTTCAGGCCAGACCCTGAAGGTACTCAAGGACTATTTAGTGTTTTTTTATCCTTTATAGCACTCAGGGTGTGGTCTGGATGTGACTGTAATGGTTGGCTGGAGACTGCAGGGAAGGGCTATCTATTCAGGGGAAAATGGCTGCTTAGGTCCAATGTGTCAGGTATCTCAGTGCCAGACTCCCAGCCACCTCTCCCTGAGTTGCTCTGCAGCCTTTCCCCAGACTCCACAAGTCTGCACCTCAGCCACAGGTGAGTGTTTGTATTTGAAAGGTTCTATGAATTGGGTTTAGTGGATAAAAGCAAAGACCAAAGAGGGGAAAGAACTGTGCCACTGCAAACCCCTTTTTCCCTGGCATGGCATGGCTTGGGTAGTTGTCCAGGCTGCCCCCTTTGGGCTCAGCTTCTAGTATCTGTGGGGTTAGGTCTAGAATTCCCTGTTGCCCTGTGGACTTGCTTTCCACAGTCAGATGTTACACCTATCCCAAGGGTTGCAGCCTTGGTGCCATGTGTCTTCCTTCTGCCCCCCTGTGATTGGAGGTCTTGTAATTCTCTCCAGACCAGATCCTTTATTTTACCATTCTCCACGTGTCCTTCTTCCCTTTCCAGCTGCAAATTGTCTCGCCAGTTGTGTCTACTTCACCAATTCAGGGTGGATGTTACTTGATTTAGTTGCTCTTTTTATCTGCTCTGGGACCAGGCTCAGGACACAGCTGCATATTTCTCCCCCAATTTGTTTCTCTCTGGATACTATTTTTTTAAATATCCTTTTACAAACTTCTGTTTTATTAGTGATTATTATGTGCCAGGTACTAATTGATTTACAAATATCTTGTATTATCATCATAAAAAAATCCTGTGCTGTAGTTAGATTAGCCCCATTAAGAGTTGAGGGAACTAAGACACATGGAAGAAAAGAAATGGGCCTAAGGCAGCAGTTCTCAACCTGTAGGTTGCGACCCCTTAGGCGGTCAAAGGACCCTTTCATAGGGGTCACCTAAGACCATCTTGCATATCATATATTTACATTATGATTCATAACAGTAGCAACATTACAGTTATGAAGTAGCAATGAAAATAACTTTATGGTTGGGTTGCAACATGAGGAACTGTATTTAAAGGGCCAGAATGTTGAGAACCACTGGAAGTCACAGAACCAGTAATTGAAGAAGCCCCATTAAAACCTGAGTAGTCTGCTTTAGAGCACAGGACTTGAATGTTGACCTGTAACATGTTTCACTATATATGCAGTGAGATTATCACAGAGTTTTTTTGTTTTGTTTTGTTTTTTAATGTTTTGATACTTAGGTTCCACCCTCACAAATTTTGATTTAGGGGATCTGGAATCAGACCCAGCCATCTCCATTTTTAATATCTTGTAGAGATTTTAATGCTAATATTTTGTTGGTCACTCTGAGTTATACTGATTTAGAAATACTAGGTTATATCTACAACATTGGATTCTTTATTCTTATTCTATTCTATGTTAAGCCACAGCATTTTTTGTAACTGATGAAAGCTACATCAGCACTCTTTCTGATCATAACTAGAGCAAGTTCAGAAACAACTTGCTGTTCCAAGTGATTCATGCTGCCATTTTTAATTATAACTTTGACCCTTCACATAGAAAACACTCTTAGGTATATTATGTATTAATATAGAATAATTAGTGAGCTAAAAACTATCTTTGATAACAGAAATAGTCATGAGCATCTTTACTTAATACAACTAAGCTGTGTGCCTTGCTGAGTCTTTGTCTCTTATGTTAAACTTTTTTTCTTAATTTCCAATGATCTAGGATGAACTTTTCTTTTTGTTTTTTAGATGAATACTCCCTACTAGCACCAGAACAGTTAATTGAGTATTTCAGTTTTATAAAATATCTTTGAATGTAATGATACAAGTACTTTGTTGAATATTCATTAACTATACTTTTCTCACATGGCATATAAATTATTTGAAATGCAATACATATACACTTTAAACTTTGACATAAAATAGTCATATTTCTAAGACAAAGGAGTTTTTTGTCTTTAAGTACTCTCTCAAATCATATATAATCAGGAACATTGGCAACATTCCTGCTATGAGAAGGACAGAGAGAACATCAAGAAATCCAAATGAATTCAAACACATTAAATGTAATGGTGTGGTAAATCTCAGTGTACCATCTGCTATAGAACACTGATACACTATTGGAATTCCACATCTTATTTACATATCAGATAAGAATGTTGCTAGTAGATTTATATGGTAAATACATACCCAGAGACAAAACTAAGTTTTTCCTATCTTCACATCTGGGGATATCCACATCTGTATAAAATTTAATCTATCCATGCTTAGTTACTCTAGTAAAATTTAAAATGCCAGTTTATCCAAATGTTATCAGGAATATTGTAAATAAAAAGTTAATAATCAATAAAATAAACAGAGTTCATCTACAGTGATGTGTAAAATGTGAAATTTACCAAAAAATTATGTCTCTTTGATATTGACATGTCTATTTAAGGAATAGGACTGTAAGGCTATAGTAGATGCTTATTACTTAACAAATGACTTCATGGCAATTCTTTCTGAAAAAATGTTAGAATCATATTTACTCAATAATACTTTAGGAATTAAGGTATAATTAAAATAATATTAAATTTATAGAACTAATTAAGTAAAAATGTTTTGAAATCTATACTATTTGAAGAGTGGAGAAAAGTGGCAACTGGCAGGAAAGTAGGGAGGGAGAGAGTGTTAGAGAGCCAGGGAATGATAGAGGAGTGTGTGGACGTGTGTGGTGTGTGTGTGTGTGTATGTGTGTGTGTGTGTATGAGCTAGGGACAGTTAGATTCTGCACGTCTTCTAAGGAGCTACCAAACCAGGCAGTCTTAGAAAGCAGAGCCCCACTGACAGTCCTGGCTGGCCAGCACAGGCACAGAGACCACCCCACTTGAGAGACAGAGCTGCTTGCGACTAGGATCCTGGCCTCAACACCACCCAGTCTAGTCTCAGATGCAAACCAGGACACTGCAGCCACTAGGGACAGAGAGCTGCAACCACAGCTACAGACTGATGGACACCAAGAATCCAGACATCCCAGCAGCAGTCCATCCCCCTCCCCACAGGCTCCTGGGCAGCGCCAAAGTAACTAATAGACCCACCCCTCACTCAGGTCTCAGGGCTGCTACAGAAATTTCAACCTGGGAATGCTCAAACTCAGGGAACCTGTTCTTCGCAGCATGGGGCTACAGGATTTTGTACCTGTGAACACGCAAACACAAGGAACCTGTTCCCCACAGCACAGGGCTACCGGAATTTGAGCCTAGGAATGCGCAAAATCTGGGAAATAGTTTCCCGCAGCACAGGGCTATGGGAATTTGAGCCTAGGAACACATGAACTCGGGGAACCTGTTCTCCACAGCATGGGCTCTGGAACCTCAATTCTCCAGGTGATAGGCAGCACTAAGCACTAGTGACTTGACTCTGTTTCTTATCACCTGTGCCTGGGATTCCTGATTCCCAGTGCATTCACACTAAGAGCCAGTGGCTCCAATTCTTGGTGCATGTGCACACGGGGAACTTGATTCTCAATGTGAGGCTGCGCAAAGCAACAGAGATGCCAATACTGGATTATAGAGGAACTCTGATTCCCGGCACAAGCTAGAGGACTCTGATTTTCAACACACTCCAGGGGGATCTCTGTTTCAGTTCCTTGCAGGCAGGGTCCCTGATTCTAGGTTGCTCATGAGGCCACACTGAACACTAGCAACACTGACTCTGAGCAAGCCTAGTTCCCACCAAACGATGACAACCAAACATCTTAGTGTTGGAGCTCTTCAGTGACATTAGGGTGGTGAGAAGCTCCCACTGAACATGGCCCAGGTCCACACAACTCAACATTTGAACCTTCTGGAGACAGGCAGAATGGGGAGACAACACAATCCCCACAGGAAAGAAAATACAGAGTTGCCAAGAAAGGAAATTAATGAAATTGAAGCATGCAACATGACAGAAAAAGAATTCAGAGTAATGGCTGTACAATTCATTCACTGGATGAATGAGAAAACCAACAACCTATGCAAGAATAAAGAAGAAATGAAAAGTGATTTGCTATAATCAGAAACACCATGGATGGTTTCAACAGTAGACTAGAAGAATCAGAGGACCGAATTAGTGAGTTAGAAGATAAGGTAGAGAAACAAACTCAATCTGAACAGCAACTGGAGAAAAAAATTAAAAAGCAGGAGGAGAGCCTAAGGGAGCTTTGGGACAACATGAAAGGAAGTAACATACGCATAATAGGGCTACAAGAAGGACAAGAAGAGCAGCAAGGATTAGAACATCTATTTGAAGAAATAATGACAGAAAACTTTCCAGATATGGGGAAGAAAAAAGTCGCACAAGTACAGAGAGTGCCAAGCAAGATAAACCCAAAAGACCCACACCAAGACATCTCATAATAACGTTGACAAAAATGTACAAGAGAAAGAGAGAATCTTAAAGGCTGCAAGAGAGAGAGAGACAGAGAGTTATATACAAAGGATCCCCCACCAGATTATCAAATGATTTCTCAACAGAAACACATCAAGCTAGAAGGGAATGGAAGGAAGTATACAAAGCGTTACAAAGCAAATGACTGAATGCAAGAATACTCCATCCAGCAAGACTATCAATCAAAATTGAAGGGAAAATCAGGATCTTTGCTGACAAAAACAAGGTTAAAGGATTTAATCACTACCAAGCCAGCAATGCAAGAAATGCTAAAGGGAA
The DNA here is from genome assembly GCA_004026665.1 of Murina feae. Classification (NCBI taxonomy): domain Eukaryota; kingdom Metazoa; phylum Chordata; class Mammalia; order Chiroptera; family Vespertilionidae; genus Murina; species Murina feae. The sequence continues at coordinate 4,813 of PVJC01025460.1, read as the reverse complement.
TGCTGTAAAAAGAAGAAATAAAAAGGTAAGAAAGAACACAGGCACAAAAATATAAATGATTTCAAATAAGTACCTTTCAATAATAACTTTAAATGTAAATGAATTAAATGTTCCCATCAAAAGACATCGAGTGGCTGAATGGATAAAAAGACATGACTCATATATATGCTGGCTACAAGAGACCCACCTCAGAAAACAGAATGTAGAACACTAATTCCAAAATAAAAGAAAGAGAAAATAAAATGATACTTAAAAAAAGGTAAAATAGTAATAGTAATAATACTGATCAAAAATAAAAATATAATAATTAAAAAGGTAAAATGAATTGAGGAAAAATGAAAAAAATCATTTTTTAAGTAAAAGATGAAAAAATAAAAATGTGCAGTAGTGAAAGTCATTCACTTCCTCTACTGTTCTGTTTGTCACACCTGTTTCCTGTGGGTAGTCAGGACAGTATTGAAGTTCCCTGTGTTCCAATGCTCCTCTGTATTGTAAGCCACAATCCTGATTTTCAAGCAGGCAGTATTTCTTAGTTTCTTAGACTCCTTTATTTGTGTTTACACAGGGGTCAATTTGTGGCGGTGTTTCTGGGTTGACCACTAGGGCTATAAGTCCTCTCTAGCCAGTATTTAGCTTTTGTTTTCCCTGTCACATTTAGTACTGGTTTGGGAGAATGGACTGCCTCAGAGCTGGTTCTCTGATTGTTACTCCCCACTCTGATTCCCAGGTTCCACAAAAACAACTTTCCCCTGCAGTCTCTGTGAGTGTCGCCAAGTGGGTGATCCTATGTACTGGGCTTAGTAACCAAAAGCAAGGATTTAAAGAGAATAAAAGAGCCAGAGTAAGTGTGCAAACTCGTGACTTTTACCGTCTGGCACTGCATGCACTAAGCAGTCAGTTTACTGGTAAAATTTCAGGGTGCATTTTTTGCGCCCAGTCCCGCTATGGGTTGATTTTTAGAGTTCCCTTCTGCCAGCAACCCTGCAGATCCCCTTCCACATTCGCAAATGATGCTAGCCCCAACAGCTGTGGGTTTTGCAGGGCACAGTCTTCCCCAAACCTCTAGATCTAGTTCATGTGTTTCTCTCTCCTGCCTAGATCGCAGACCTCAACTTTCCCTAGGTGAAATCTGACTTTTCTGTGAAAAGGTGCAGAGCTCATCCAAGTCTATGTATTCACACTGCTAATGATTTGGTGTTCCTGGTTTGCCGCTGGTTGCTGGGTGTTGTGGTTGTAGAGACCTGGGTTGTATAGGTTTCTGATAATAGCCACTCTCCCCTTCAAGATGGTGCAGTCTCTGCAGTAGAGCTGGTCACGCCTAGAGAGATTTTAGCAACAGTGGAGGCTTCCTGATCAGGGGAGTCAGGTCCAGCAGTCCCCAACAGTCCCTTGAAGTATAGCTGTCCCTCACCCACAAATATACACTCCTTGTACATCCACATGCTCTCCTTTTGTTCTCTCCATCTCACACTATCTTGCAATTTGCCTTCCCATTGACAGCCATCTCCCTCTCCAGCCACAAATATTCTTTATGGATGAATTTCATTGCAGCTCAGCTTTTATTTTATGTTTTTACTTCTTTAAAAATATTTTAATTAATTTTTACAGAAAACAAAAGAGAAAGAGAGAGAAATATCAATGTGAGAGCGCAACATCAGTTGCATCCTGCATGCCCTCCACCTGGAATCAGTGTCACAACATAGGTATGTGCCCTGATTGGGAATCTAATTGACAATTCACTGATTCATGGATTGACACCCAACCAGTTGAGCCACACTGGCCAGGGTACACCTCAGATTATTGTTTCAAGTCAGGACTAATCTTTTTTGTCCAAAAATTTTTAATGTAACTTTCCTTGATCACAGATCTACTTAACCAGTTTCCCTTATTAATAGGTAATTTACAGTGTTCTTATGAGAATTAAGAATTCATATAACATAGCACAGTCTTAATAGATAAGTATTTAATAAATTGTGGCTATTATTTTTAGTCTGATTAGCATCTTCTTCAAGTAAGTTCTATCTTTTCTTTAAAGTTTTATGTTTATTTGTTTATACATAATTGCTGGAACATCTTATAGCACAAAATACTTTTATTTCTATTGTTCTCTTTGTTTTTAATTTGACTCAATCAAATAAAAATTTAAGTGCTCATATTTACAAATTTTAAGTACCAATATTTCCAGTAAACATGTTATAGTTAATTGTGGAGGTGGATAAAAAACAATATCTTCAAAAACCAAATTCTAATTAAAATGAAAATATTTTAAGTCAAAAAATTATATTAAAGTTTATAGAAGAATTAAATAAAAGAATTTTAAGAAGATATTAATAAACAATAATTAAATTTAAAAAGCAGCAACACAAGGATAACATGAGAAGACTTAGCCTAGCAGGTATTAAAAGATCAAAAAATTAAAACACAGTATAATTATAAAATCACTTTCTTAATTAGACCTGTTTTCTGATGTAGCTAAACTTTTTCCAGCCCAGTGAAGGACCCCAACTTCTCTTACAGGTACTTGTCAACAACACTGCAGTAAGTATCAACATGAAGCAGATTATTATTGTAGATCACACAGGGAAAACAAAGGGTAAAATATTTAACTGAAGCAGTGTTTGACTATATTTTCTGCAGTGAGAAAACCTGAAGTCATTTCAAGGTCCACCATTTATTACTTCTTTTCAGTCAGGTCAAGTTTCTAAACTTTCAAAATTTCCATTTTCTGGCTAATGAAAAGAAAATAGGATTCCACTGAGTCTCTAATCTACCGACTTCAGGACTTCTGTGAGGATCAAATGAGAGGAGGCATGGGAAAATGCGTCACAGACATTTGGTTAAAGTGTAAAATGTTTCCACTGGGCTATAAAGTAAGTCGTGTTCCAGGGTTGAAGAAACTGCAAGGAGGCTAGTCACTAGGGACAGGGAGCCAGCAGTTGCTACATGATGCCATTACCTGGTACCCACAGCCACCATTTCTGGGCTTCACTGGGCTGTGGGATACATTTTGCACCATGATATCACCACAGCAATTTGATGGGGTGTTGATCCAGATGGTGGCAGGGCCTGTGTCCACTTGAGGGACGTGGAGTGTTGCATTGTAGGAGCCAGATTCATGGTGCCATTTTTCTGTAAATGTCCAGTGGGTGTCATGGCAGCTCCTGTGTTGAGCATCTGGCCACTGGTAGTCAGTGCACATAATAGAGACTAATCAGATGGTTGGACACTTAGCGCATTAGCCTTTTATATATATACCAGAGGCCTGGTGCACAAAAATTTGTGCACTTGGGGTGGCATCCCTTAGCCCGGCCCATGCCCTCTCACAGTCTGGGTCCCCTCAGGAGATGTACACCTGCTGGCTTAGGCTTGCTCCCTGGGTGATCAGGCGTAAGCTGGCAGTCAGACATCCCCCTGGCAGCCCGGGAACCCTCAGGGGATGTCCACTTGCCAGCGGGGAACAGGCCTAAGCTGCATTCAGACATCCTTAGTGCTGCTGAGGAGGCAAGAGAGGCTCCCACCACCACAACTGTACTGGCAGCCATCAGCCTGGTTTGTGGCTGAGCAGAGCTCCCCATGTGGGAGTGCACTGACCACCAGGGGCAGCTCCTGCATTGAGCGTCTGCCCCCTGGTGGTCAGTGTGTGTCATAGTGACCAGTCATTCCCAGTGGTTCTGCTGTTAGGGTCAATTTGCATATTACCCCTTTATTGTATAGGATAGAGGCCTGGTGCATGGGTGGGGGCCAGCTGGTTTGCCCTGAAGGGTGTCCTGGATGAGGGTGGGGGTCCTGCTGAGGTTCCTGGCCACCCTGGGTGAGGGGCTGAGAATCGTTTTCAGGCTGGCCACAGCCCCTTCAGGGTGGGGGTCCCTTCTGGGGTGCCTGGTCAGCCTGGAAAGAGGCTGATGGCTTTTTGCTGGCTGGAAAAGGCCCCTAGTGACCCAAGATCCCAGCGAGGCTGGCTGGAGGCAGGTGTGTGGGATTTATTTATCTTCTATAATTTAAACTTTGTTGCTTTAACCAGAGCCAGGTTGGGTTGCCCCTGACAGTCCAGGTTCCCAGTGCTTCCTTGAGTCCAAGCTATGGCTGGCCAGCCTGGAGGAGTGGATGATGGCTGTTTGTGGGTAGGCCACAGTTCCTTCATGGTGGGGGTCTCCGCTGGGGTGCCTGGCCAGCCTGGATGAGGGGCTGATGGCTTTTTGTGGGTAGGCCACAACTCCTTCAGGGTGGATGTCCCCGTTGTGGTGCCTGACCAGCCTGGGTGTTTTCAGACTAACCAAGGCCCCCAGTGACCCAAGCTCCCAGCAAGGCTGGCTGGAAGCAGGTATCTGGGATTTATTTATCTTCTATAATTGAAACTTTATTGCTTTAACCAGAGCCCAGGTCAGATTTCCCCTGACAACCCAGGCTCCCAGCACTTCCTTGAGTCCAAGCTGGCTAGAAGCATGTACCTGGGGTTTATCTTCTATAATTGAAACTTTATTGTCTTAAGTGGAGGCCATGGATAGGCAAGGCAGGCTGGAAGTGTGGCTTCCTCCATAACTGGGACAAGCCTCCTGCTTGTTCCAGCTCCGTGGCTGCCAGCCAGCAACTTGGCTGGGTTAATTTGAATATAGTTGCTCTGATTGGCTGGTGGACATGGCATAGGTATAGCAGAGTGACACCTAATTTGCATATCACTCTTTTATTAGAAATACACACACACACACACATACACTAGGGGCCCAGTACACAAAAATTTGTCCATTCGGGAGGTCCCTCAGCCCAGCCTGTGCCCTCTTGCAGTCTGTGACCCCTCGGGGGATGTCCACCTGCT
>PVJC01025459.1:0-24776 GCA_004026665.1 Murina feae | reverse complement strand
AAATATACTCACCCCCTCCCCAGAGGAAAACAATTTGTCATCTTTACCAGCTGGTTTAACTCCAAGTCCAAATCTCTAGGGAATCCTCCTCCTTCTCAGGCAGCTTTGAACGTAACTTTTCTTAGTTCAGCAACCCATATCTAATTAAGGAATATGTTACCCACAATGGAAAATGCCAATTTAGAACTAAGAAAAAAAGGGAATATAACATGCAGTGGTCATGTTTCTATGATAAATACTGCCTCCTACTGAACAGGGATAGCAAAGATTCACCTTCTTTGGCAAAGGAATGAATTTCTCAGACCCACAGTATGGTTCTCCCTACTAGAAGAAATCTTGCCCAAGTGAAGTACTTATTCAAGGCTCAGAGGTCAAGCTTTTTCAGTCCTGGTTCCTCTCCGATACCCCCATTCCAATACCTAGCACTCCAGTCTTTTTCAAGAAAAGAATTTATGTTAGTGGAACTCAAAGCACTGTCTACAGATAGAAAGGGCTTTGCAATAAAAAGTTACATATTTTTATTTGTTTGATGTTTAATCTGTATTCAGATGGAAACTCAGACTTTCTTGTCTTTACTGTTTTGAACTGGGGAAAAAATCATTCAATCATTTTAGAGTAGTGGACACCTTTCCCAATATAGGGGGAAAATTCTATATAGCCCCTCTTCTTCAGGAAATAGAGATTTAGGCAATGGTATTTTGAAGACTAATGTTTTAAAAGTACTTTCATGCCTAGTGTAGCTCACTTGGTTGGAATGTCATCCCATACACTGGAAGTTGGCAGGTTTGACTCCTGGTCAGGGCATATACCGTTGTTGTGGGTTTGATCCCTGGTTAGGGTGCATATGAGAGGCAACTACCCAATGTTTCTCTCTTACATAGATGTTTCTCACTCTCAAATCAATTTAAAAAATAAAAGTGAGCCCAGTCGGTATAACTCAGCAGTTGAGCATCAAGCCAGGAACTAAGAGGCCACTGGTTTGATTCCTGGTCAGGGTACATGCCCAGGTTGCAGGCTCTATCCTCTGCAGGGGGCATGCAGGAGGCAACCAATTAATGATGCTTCTCTTTCATTGATGTTTCACTCTCTCTATTCTTCTCCTTTCCTCTCTCTCTAAAAATAAATATCTTAACTAATAAAAGCGTAATATTAAAATTAACCGTTTCTTCGGGACGGGTAAGCCACGCCCACCAGCCAATCAGAGTGGCTGTATGCAAATTAGCCCAGCCAAGATGGCAGCAGCTGATGCATGGAGGCTTGCCTGTGTCTGGGGCAGCCATCTGTTGCCTTCCTGCGGGCCACACGGGAGGGGTAGGGTGGGGGGCGGGAGGACTGAGCCGCCTGCAGCCCCGCACCTCCGCCGGGAAAGCAACCCATGGCAGCAGTGGCGGACACAGGGAGGCTTGCCTGTGTCCACCACTGCCCTCTGTTGCCTTCCTGTAGGCCACATGGGAAGGGCAGGGTGGCGGATGGGAGGAGCAGCTGGCTGGAGGCTGGAAAGCCACAGGTCTGGGGCAGGCACTCGGAGGAACTAGCACAGGGACAGAAAGCAGTGGCAATGGCGTTTGAGCAGGAACGAGCACAGGGACAGGAAGCAGCGCCATTGGTTTGAGCAGGAACTAAAATCAGGTGTGAGCAGGAAGAGCACAGGGACAGGAAGATGTGGCAACCAGTTTGAGCAGGAACGAGCACAGGGACAGGAAGCAGTGCCATCGGTTTGAGCAGGAACAGCGATCAGGTTTGAGCAGGAACAAGCACAGGGACAGGAAGCAGCGCGATCGGTTTGAGCAGGAACAGCGATCGGGTTTGAGCAGGAACAAGCACGGGGACAGGAAGCAGCGCGATCGGTTTGAGCAGGAATGGCAATCGGGTTTGAGCAGGAACAGCGATCGGGTTTGAGCAGAAACGTGCACAGGGACAGGAAACAGCGCGATCTGTTTGAGCAGGAATGGCGATTGGGTTTGAGCAGGAATGAACACAGGGACAGGAAGCAGTGGCGATTGGTTTGAGCAGGAATGGCGATTGGGTTTGAGCAGGAATGAACACAGGGACAGGAAGCAGTGGCGATCGGTTTGAGCAGGAACAGCGATCAGTTTTGAACAGGAACAAGCACAGGGGCAGGAAGCAGCGAGATCGCTTTGAGCAGGAATGGTGATCGGATTTGAGCAGGAATGAACACAGGGACAGGAAGCAGTGGCGATCAGGTTTGAGCAGGAATGAGCACAGGACAAGCAGCATCAGCAATGGAGTTTGAGCAGGAAGGAGCACAGGGACAGGCAGCATCAGCAATGGAGTTTGAGCAGGCTCTCTCACAGGGACAGGAAGCAGTGGTGATGGGGTTTGAGCAGGCTCCATAGCCAGGGACAGGCAGCAGGGCCTTCCTTGCTCCTGGCCGCCACCCGGATCTGTGTTGCCAGCAGGCACGCAGGGGCAGGAGTAGGGCCAAGTAGCAGGGCCTTGCTCCACCAACCATGATTGTATTGCCAGCAGGCATGTACAGCCGCCAGGCAGCAAGCATCAGGGCCTACTCCTTAGTCGCCACCGTGATCTGGTGATCTGGGAGTAGGCAAGCGTGGGGGGCAGGCAGCACCCAGCCCCAGCCCCAGCTCAAGGGAGAGAACAACACACAGGTGAGGCCAGGAGCCTGAGAAATCAATACAGAGGGGTGCCTTCTCCAAGTCTCCATAGTGTGGCTGGCACTATGCCCCCAGGAGACAGACACAGAGACAAACATACACACATACATGGAGCACCTGCTCCGAGCCTCTTATGCAGCTAGGGGCAGGTCCCAGGCAGGGACGCACACACATACATACACACACACACACATGGAGTGCCTGCTCTGAGGACAGTGCAGCTGGGGACAGGCCCCCAGTGGGCACACACAAATACATGCACATGTGTGGGCACACACACATACACGGCACCTGCTCTGAGTCTTCGCTGCCAGACTGTGGCCATCAGTAGGACATCCACTGAGGGGTCCCGGACTGTGAGAGGGGGCAGGCCGGGCTGAGGGACCCCCCCACAAGTGCACAAATTTTTGTGCACCGGGCCCCTAGTACATATATATACATGTATACATGTATACATGTATACATATATATATATGTGTGTGTGTGTGTGTGTGTGTGTGTGTGTGTGTATGTGTATATGAGGGGGATGAGAGGAAGAGGCAATAGCTGTCAGGTGTGGACAGATGAAAGGGGTGTGTTGAGGAAGTAAGAAAGGTCACTGGCCCAGAGTAAGACATGTGGTTCAAGAGTGGGCCACCACCTGAAAAATCAGGATGAGTGAGAGCACTTCTGTGATGGAACTTGTCTTTGTGTCCTGGAGTCATATTGGATCACAAACCCTGCCAGCTGGCTGTACTGTTTTCATAGGATTGAAAACCTTACATTACCTATCCCCAGGACTTCTGAAGATCAAGTGTTCACTCTTCATGAAACCTTGATCATTTTACATCAGACATCCACAAAAGCTTTCCTTTCAGCAGAAGCAATGCCTAGCTTACCAGCGAATACTGTTAGTCTATTTCTGCCACTGGCTAACTACCCCTTATAGTGTTTCTACTAGAATTATTACACTAAAGGGGACCCCTAGGCCCTCGAGAAATGATGGGGAGGAGTTTCCACACCAGAACCCCCAAGCAGGGATAGAAATAAATGGATCTTTTCCTCAGTCCGTTTCAAGTCAGGCAACCTGGAACAGAACTTTTCTTTTCTCTTTTTCTAGTGATACGTGGCTTATGAGACTCAAGGTAGAAGTTTAACCGACTGATTCTCCACTGTGTATCTTAGACCTTTAGCTCCTCGTCTAGGGTAGAGAGTGGTAATGGGAAAGGAGAAGAGTATCATGGTTCTTCTACAATAATCATTCTTAATTTTCTCTTAGTGTTTGTTGTTTGCAGCCCTTTCTTGGAATTATTCTGTTTGGTTGCAAGGAAAAGAAACACTCAAATTAACTCAAGTAAATGGTATGTTTATTTTATGGTTACAATACCCTATGTCTTGGACAGTGAGGCAATGTTATAGATGTTTTTTAAAAAATATATTTTATTGATTTTTTTACAGAGAGGAAGGGAGAGAGATAGAGAGTCAGAAACATCGATGAGAGAGAAACATCGATCAGCTGCCTCCTGCACACTTCCCACTGGGGATATGCCCGCAACCAAGGTACATGCCTTTGACCGGAATCGAACCTGGGACCCTTGAGTCTGCAGGCTGATGCTCTATCCACTGAGCCAAATCGGTTAGGGCTTGTTATAGATGTTTATGGAGAAGAAATGAAGTACAACTGGGTTTTAGAGGATCTGGAAAAAGGAAATAGAGATCCTATGGTCCCTATTTTCTGCTTCAGTCCACTCTTTCTCTTTTCTCTGCAGAGCTTGCACTTCTCATTCCTGATGTCTTTGGTCCTATAGTTTTAGCGTGGTTCAGTGTCTCACAATAGGGGAGAAGTAGTTACCCAACAATGACAATGACCAATCTATTGAAGCTAATTCATGAATAGTTTGCCATGTCTGAAGTGAAAGTCACCATGCCAACAAACCCTATGTCTAGCATATCCCTGGAACAGGAAGACATTAGTAAATGTTTGCTGAGTGGCTGAATAAAGAAATGAGTGATTGGAGCTGAAGGCGGGATCCATATCTGATTTATTTAGATTCATCTTTCTAACACTCACAAAACACCTGACTTACTGTTTCATGTGTGCTTTTTTAACATGGTAGCTGCTCATAAGTGTTAACAGAATAACTCTCACTTCCCTTGACCTGAGAATTATCTTTTTTTAAATGGCAGAATCATTGTATAACACAGTCATCTCCATTTTAGAGTGCACAAGACAATCCACTTGGGTATAAAAAAGATATGCCCTGTATATGTGTTTGTCTAGAAAATAAGGAAAATTAAGTGTTGCTAATATATGATATATGGGTCAAATGTCAAGTACAGTTCACAGGGTGCTGTGAGGCCTCCACACATGGGAAGAGGCTTGCCTAAGTTGTTTTCTTGTGGGAGTTGGCTTTTAGCACACTGTGATATATTGCAGTTTACATGGGCCTACACAGATTCCAAGAATAGTATATTCTGTAATTGTGGCTAAAATAACCTTCATAAAATGAATAAAAAGGTCAAAAAATATCGGTAGAGAAATTGTGAATTGAAGGTAGTATCTATAATGGACACACAAGGAAACAAGGAAAAAATGGCCAGCTAAACACTTCTGCTCCTCTTACGAGTTTGTCAGTCATGTTAGGAGATAAAATGATCTAGTCAAATCCGACAAAAAGTGGTCCAAAAATTAGACATTTTAATAAAGTCTCTTTGAACTATGGATTTAAATCTAATACATTAACAATAGACATTGACCCAAAGGGTGCGCCGTGCTTGAGTTTTATCCGTGAAGTTGTCATGATTACCGTGACATCTAGAAATGAAGTATCCAGAGCGTGAAGGACAGCTTTTTACAGTAATGTTTTACTCGGTGGTGCTCAAATTCACTTATCATAATTTCCCTAGCTACTGTTTTTGCTTAAGAAGAGAAATTACAAAGCTACAAACTATTAAGAAAACACGTTTTCTTATGCTACAATAAAAATTGTCTGAAATTATAAGCAAAAATGCATTGCTTTATTAGCAAATATATTTGGAAGATGCATAAAAAGCACCCCTACAGATCAGAAGATACAGCATAGGGTAGATTTGACAGCATGGGAGGTTTCTGATAGGGTTGAATTAAACTACAGATGTTTCTAATGTGTCTCAGCTTATGGTATTTGCCACGTTTTGTTTTAATAATGAAATAGCTGGAAAACTATTCTCTCTCATTACTAAGGAAAAGATATTCTGGAAGGAATATATCAATTATAAATATATTAACAACTTCTTTAATAAGTGAAGTTATTTGAGGCAAATGGAAAGAACCACAAGGGTTTAATCACTGCAGTGTACATAGGCAGCTACTGCAACAAAGAATTCATCGTGTTTATACTTCCAGGAAGATAGGTGTGGTGAATCTTGTGAAACAACACCTTTAACAGTAAAAATTTGTAACAATCTATAGCAGGGCCTGGAAAGTTGTTTCTGTAAAGAGGAAGATAGTGTTTTAGACTTTGCAGGCCATGTGGTCTCTTTCACAACTAGTATTCAGTTCTACCACTGTAGGGTGAAAGAAGTTATAGACAATATGTAAATGAATGAGTGTGAGTGTGTTCCAATAAAACTTTATTTTTAAGAACAGGGGCGGCCTGGATCCAAGGGCCCCTCTTTTATAACGAGCGAGAGATAGCCATAAACACAGATTCATTGTTTATCTTGTGTCAAAGCACTTACAAATGTTGAAGTTAAAGGCACAGCTCCAATTTATCCACCTGTTATGTGATGACATGTGGTTGTCAGTTAGATGCAACCCAACAGATAAATAAAAATAAGTGCAGATAAATAGCTTGTCTCTTCCAGGTTAGAATGACATTTAATAGTGAGAAACAAACTGCTTTTTATTTATTTATTTTTTCTTTTTTATTATTATTATTATTACATAAAGTTTTACAAAGATTAGTACATATGTCTCTTTTTCCCCCTGCCCTTCCCCCAGCCTCCCCTACCCCCCAGTGTTTTGTGTCCATTGGTTATGCTTAAATGCATGCACCAAAGTCCCTTGGCTGATCTGTTACCCCCCCCAATGTTCCTGTCCTTGTTGCTATAATTTGACAGTCTGTTTGATGCTGCTCTGCCTCTGTATCCATTTTTGTTCACCAGTTTATAATGGTTATTATTATCCATAGATGAGTGAGGACATGTGGTATTTTTCTTTCATTGACTGGCTTATTTCACTTAACATTATGAACAAACTGCTTTTTAAAAGAAACTCAGAGTGCAGTTTTGAGAATGGCTCTTGGGGAATGTTGCTACTGTTATACTGTTTAGTTGTAGAAATTACGTATGTTTTTTACCTGCATACTTAATAAACATGGAAAAAGAATTTTCTCATATGTTTAATAATTTCCCAAAGAGTTTTAGTATTTTAAATGTGTTTGTTAAAAATATAAAGTAAGCAATCCCTTCCAATTTGTGTGCAGGAATACTTTTTTGGCGTGAGAGAATGGTAGAAATTAGCCAAATTTAAATAAAATTCTGCATAAATGGTGAGTAGGAGTGAAAAATGAGTATTATAATTTAGTAAGTCCAATCAATGAGAGACTTCTTTTGGTTTTATTTGAGACTTCCATGTAAAGTTCTTTTTCCAGCCATGACAACCATTACAATGTATGTTGATATAAACTGAACTTAGATGCAGATCTTCAAAAATGCTATGATACAAAAATATTAAAGCAAAATTCTAAAAATAGCAAAGCATAATCACATTGTTTATGGGTTTGTTAGAAGTTATTGAAATGAAGATGATTAAAAGATTTTAAAAATACTTTTCTGGATTTTTTAAATGTTTACTTGGTGTAAGTTTTAACATGTAAAGCAGCATGTGGTTATTATAGAAATAAATACACATGTGTTAGAGTCTGTATGCTAAATCTTTAAAGAATGCACAATGAGATATCCAAAAAGTCCAGATACCATTGTGTTGGCTGGGAGGCAGTGTGGCATAGCAAAACACTCTTAGACTTTGGCACCACATGGATTAGCTGTGATTAATAATAGTAACTACCATTTAATAAGTCGCTCACAGGTCTAGAAATCGTGTTAGATATGTTGCAGAAACCACCTCAATTTATCCTGTTCAAAGCCATATGTGGGAGGGCTGACATGTTTGCATCTCCTTTTCTCTCCACTCAGCACATTTCCCAAAATGCTTTGGGGGCAAGTGGGGTGTTGTGCTTATGTGAGTGTCTTGGCCCTCAGATTCTTTTAAACTCTAAATGTGCTGGTTGAGACCTAGCTCCTTAGGCTCTAAAAATTATTGAAGTGGATTTCTGTGGTATTTCTGATCAAAAGAAAAATTACCCATAAAGTCACCTTTAACATATCATTACAGTCAACTCTCAGTTTAGTGGGGGTTATTAGCAGGTTCAGAAAAACAAAATTACAGTGAACTCTCCATTATGTGGACATGATTAACTGTAATTATGTTTTTGACTAGATCTGGGAGGGGTTCATTTTTCCAGTAGGGTTGGGCTTGTCAGAGTAAGTCCATTCTTCTAGGGAAGCTCAGAAAGCAGCCGATCCCCTCTCATCCTGCTTCTCGTTGGAGTAGAGGCTGATCACCTGGACTCATTACCCGTTTCCTCATTACTAACCCTGTCGGCTGGGGAGGCTGACCAACATTGACCTACCCTGGATAACAGAGTGTGGACTTAGCGCCACCGTTTCACAGAGAAGTAAACAGAGGCTCTGAGAGACTGTAACATGCTCATGGGTGGAAGGCTGGCAGCAGAGTTGGGTTTGGAGCCCAGGTCTGGCTGTTTGCAAAGCATCTGTGTCTTCTACTGCTTCCCTACCACTTACCATGTGGGTTTGGGTCCTGCCGGAACAGATATTTTTGGATGGAGGCTCTTCCTTCTTGACTCAGAAAACATCTGTTGGCAGATGTCAGTTCTGCTTATTCCAAATGATACCCTGTGCTTCTCCTTTTCTGTGACTTCGCTGAGAGTTATAAGGGACTTTGAAAAGAATCCATTCCAATGCTCTCATTTTGCAATGAAAAAAGTTAATACCCAGGAAGGTAAAATAACTTACCCAGGGTCCCCATGGTAATCAGTGAAACCTGCTCTGTTTAAACTCTTGAATTCCTCACATTTTGGGAAACTAGATCCCAGAATATAAATGTGTGTGATTTAGCTTACATGTTCAAATATCCACAATTGAGCAGCAGAGTTATAATTTTCTTTAAAAATATAGGCCAGATCATGACTTTCCATCAAAGCTGTTTGAAACTTAAAGCGTGTTTGGGTGGTCCTTACTGTCTACTAACCCTGAGTTCTTATTCTTGTTTGCCTTGACTTGAAAAGATGAGCCATGTGATTACCAAGAGTTTGGAAGCTTTTCTTATGTTTTCAATAAAACAACATGTATATTTGGAACTCTTCTATTTTAGGATTTTTTTTCTGGTCACAAGGCACTGAGTAACCATCACTAAACCCTTTCCTATTTCTATCTGAGATTTAATTTCTGAAGAACTTTGATTAAGTTTTTTTTAGCTTGCACCTGAGCCTGTAGAATTACACAAGGCCTTTAACTTGCCCTTTCTTCTTCTTATAATCAAATTTACCATATAGCAGCTAAATTCAGAAGAATTATATTTTGTTTTATTCATTTGTTCAAACAATAAAAACATATCTTGAGCACCTACCATGTACCAGGATGTTTTTCAAGGACAGGATGAGCACAGGTCATCCTGTCCTTAAAAAGCATTTTGACCTAGTAGAGAAGACATAGTCATAAAGATATGTGGTATTTGAAATGACACATGATGACTGTTGTCATCAATGTGTGTGGTACTGGGAAGCTTCTATTTGCTAAAAGGAAATGGAGAAGACACTATAGGAGGTGACATTTGATATGGACATTGAAGAATGATGAGTTTATTAGATGGTGAAGAAGGGCAGGTATTCCAGAAGGAAGAGTGACAGAAAGAAAGAAAGAGAGAGAGAGAGAGAGAGAGAGAGAGAGAGAGAGAGAGAGAGAGAGAGAGAGAGAGAGAGAGAGAGAGAGAGAAAGAAAGAAAGAAAGAAAGAAAGAAAGAAAGAAAGAAAAAGAAAGAAAGAAAGAAAGAAAGAAAGAAAGAAGGAAAGAAAGAAAGAAAGAGTGGATTGCTATTGGGTGGGAAAATCTTGGTGGTTGACAATGTAAATGTGAATGACTAGTATTTCAACATATTGATCCATAAAAACTGATGTCAAGCTTTCAAAATCCTTTTTAAAAAATTAATTTTTAAAGCTAAGTTGTAATTATTGTTTGGCTTTGTTGGCTACCATTGTGCTTCATTGTGTTAGGTGCTTTAAATATTTAATCCTCGCAGCAATTCTGTGATGTAGCCACAGAAGAGGAAATTGAGCCTCAGGGAGCTTAAATGCCTTGCCAAGGTCACGAAGCTAGCAAGATTTTCACTCTTCAAGTATACTTGTACTCACTAAAGTTTTTATTTTTAACCGGAATAATTGTCTCTACTTCTTTTAAGAATGATTTATTAGGTGAACTTTCAAGTATTATATAAGAGAATTTAAAAAGAGCTAATCTAATTCAAGGCCTTAAAATATAGATCAAGAACTAGTCATCCAGAGAGATTATGTGACATGCACATGACATGGTCAGTTAAATCCTTCTCTAGACATTGCTCTGGACTTTAACATTGGATGGCAATTATGAACCCGAGACATATAAAAGTGAATAAGAACTAGTGCCTGCAGAAAGGCTCAATAACTTGCCCAGAGCTCATAAGGAATAGGGTCAGCATAAAACCCAGGCAGTTTGTTTCCAGTGTGCATGCTCTTATCTTTCCTGTTGGGAATGGGATGGGCAGCCTCATTTTAATTCTGCCGTTATTTGCTCAGAGACCTACTAAGGAAGTTTCTTAAATACTTAGTGCCTCAGTATTTCTATTTGTCTTACACATCACCTTTGCCTTACACATCACCATTTATAAAATACATTAATAAGTTGGCTTTTTAAAATTTTTATCTTTATTGTTGAAAGTATTACAGATGCTCCCTTTTTGTCCCCCTTTGATCCTCTCCACATTGCCCCATCCTCCCCAAGCCTACCACTCTATTGTCTGTGTCCATAGGTTATGCATACATGCGTATAAGTTCTTTGGTTCATCTTTTCCCATCCTCTCTCCTCTTCCCTCTGAGATTTGTCAGTCTGTTCCATGCTTCCATGTCTCTAAGTTTATTTTGTTTATCAGTTTATTTTGTTCATTATATTCCACATATGAGTGAGATCATGTGATACTTGTCTTTTTCTGACTGGCTTATTTCACTTAGCGTAATACTCTCCAGGTCACTCTATGCTGTCTTAAAGTTAAGGGATCCTTTTTTTTACAGCTGCATAGTATTCCATTGTGTAAATGTACCATATCATTTTTTAGCAATAACCAAAAGAAGTCTACTGATGGGCACTTGGGCTGTTTCTAAATCTTAACTATTATAAATAGTGCTTCTATGAACATAGGGATGCATATATTCTTTCTGAATAAAGTTGGCTTTTATGGCACTTTAGAACAATCTCAGGAGGTACAGGCAGGGCAGGTGGTGGTATGCTTATTTTACTAACGAGGAACCAGGCTCAGAGAGGCTAAAGGAATTGTTTACCTTCATGAAACTCAATGCAAAGATGGGATTAGAACCCATAAAAAATGTAATCACTGTCCCTAAAATGCTTATCATATAGAATGAGGCAAAATCATGTTTACAAATGAAATGCAAAGTGCGATATGTTCTCTAAGAGGTACAGGGCAGGATGATTAAAGGTTCAGATGAGAAGTAAATCATGTTCTCTTGGATTTCTGTTAGGGAGTAATATAAGTTGGGTTATAAGTATGGGAAATAATATGGACAGCCTTTCAGGGGCAGCCTAGTATGTAAACGTCTGTTTTATTCTCAGCTTTTGACAGCTGGCTCAATCATCACTGTATTTAAAGGATCAGATGGTCCAGGCCAGTCTGAACAAGAGGAAGGAGCTTGGTTTTACCCCTTTCAGTTCTGAAAGCTTCCATGATATTCCCTGGGGTCCCACAATATTCCCGAACCATGGCCCTGTAGCTTTGGTTTCTTCTGTCCTGGTTATTTGACCAACTCCCCTTAGACTGCCTGCTCCCTAGTATAATACCTGTGTCCTTGCTGTTCCATGAACACACGCATGGATGATGTTTTCTGCCCTCACCATTGGACACCATTCATCGTCCACTCACTTGATCCTAAGAAGTTCAGTACTCAGGTAGCTCTCAGCTCTAGCTCATCTTCCAGTCCTGTCCTCTTCTCAGAATGTTTCAAGCACTTGATCTCACCTGCCTGAGAGCTTCCCAGGGTGAAGGAACCCCAAAATGGCCAGAGTACTGGACACACTTTCTTTTTTATTTTTATTTTAAAGATATTTTTTATTTTTTCTTCTACAAATACAAGAAAAGGAATCGCTGGATGGTATAGTAGTTTTCCATAGTGGCTACATCAATTTACATTCCCATTGACAGTGCACAAGAATTGAATTCTATTTTCTCCAAATTCTCGCGAACTTGTTATTTCTTGTCTTTTTGATAATTGCCCTGTGAGGTGGTATCTAATATTGGTTTTGGTTTGCATTTCCCTGATGATTAATGATTTTGAGCATCTTTTCATGTGGCTGTTGGCCACTTATATGTCTTCTTTGGAAAACTATCTGTTCAGTTCCTTTGTTCATTTTTTTAAAAAAAATTTTATTCATTTATTTATTTATTGTTGATACTATTGAGATGTCACTCATTTCTCCCCTCCTTTGCCCCTCTCCACCAAGTCCTCCCCAACCCCCCCACCCCCCCAGCCTTCACCACGTTGTTATCTGGACACACTTTCTGAACTGTAAGTTTGGAAAGTAGAACCATGTCTTATTCCTCTTTGAATCCCCTAAGCTATCAACCCAGTGTGAGGAATATAAACACTCATTATCCATGAATAAATGAAAGGAAAAGTAGGACATAATTCTAGAAGAGTATGTTAAGAGTGAAGAAGAAATATTTTAGATGTGTCCTCAAAAAACAGAGACCTTCTTCACAATTGAGGATAACAGTTTCACTATTGGGAAGGAGGAAAATTAATAAAGAGGAGAAAATGCTTTACTAATATTCCTTGATAAGAGGTTTTATCTGTTGTTTATTTTGATCCCTGACATTATAGACTATAAAACTGAAACTCAAATATATTAAGTGATTAGTTTAAGGTTGTATAGTTAGCCAGTGGTAGAGCCAAGATTTTGACTAAGACTGTTAGAATGTACTAGTTTTTATTCCCATCAGCCAGAGTAGAGAACATCATAATTTATGGGTTTCAAATAGAGCATTAAGAATGGTTTTGCCTCAGTAATGGAGTATAATTGTCCCTAAGATAAGCATTGCATTGGTCCTTCTCAACAAAGATTAGAAGCAAAGCCCCCAAAGGATCAAATTGTTTTCAAGTAATTTAATGACTCACCAGAATAAAGATCAAGGATATTTATAGGACTTAAAAATATCCATTTTTCAACAAAATAAAATTCCTGCCAACAATGCCTGGCATCTAGTCAAAATATACTAAACATGCAAAGAAGCAGGAACATCTAATCTAATAAAAGTGTAATATTGAAATTGACTACCCCTTCGGGATGCCTAAGCCACGCCCACCTGCCAATCAGAGCGACTGTATGCAAATTAGCCCAGCCAGCATGGAGGCTGCCACTCTCGGAGCTGAGTAAATAGGCAGCCTCCGTTGCAGCAGGAGTGAAACTGTTTGCACTGGCTGGCCTTCTCCCGGCTCCAGGCAAGAATATATTTGCAACATTGTCTCAATCATAGAAGCCTCAGGAGCTGAAGCAAACAGCAGGCTGGGCAGACTACTAAGCACAACATTGTTTCATTATAGAAGCTTCGAGCTGAAGCAGAGAGGAGGTTTTGTTATCTGCCTAGGCCTCGGCTTAAAGGAACAGTGTATCAATTATAGAAGATAAATAAACCCCAGGAACCTGTTTCCAGCCAGCCTTGCTGGGACATTGGGTCAATGGGAGCTGTGGGCAGCCTGAAAGCCTGAAAGCACCAATCAGCCCGTCACCCAGGCTGGCCACACCCCAATGGGGGGAGGGACGCCACTGGGGGGGCTTGGCTAGCCTGCAAACAGCCATCAGCCCATCACCCAGGCTGGCCAGGTACCCCAGTAGGGACTCAAAACCTGAAGGGACTGTGGACAGCCTGAAAGCCTGAAAGCGCCCCTCAGCTCATCACCCACGCTGGCCACACCCCAATGGGGTGAGGGACGCCGCTGGGGGGCTTGGCCAGCCTGAAAACAGCCATCAGCCCCTCATCCAGGCTGGCCAGGTACCCCAGTAGGGACCCAAAACCTGAAGGGACTGTGAGCAGCCTGAAAGTCTGAAAAAGGCCCTCAGACCCACACCCAGGCTGGCCACATCTCAATGGGGTGAGGAACCCCACTGGGGGGCATGGCCAGCCTGCAAACAGCCATCAGCCCCTCACCCAGGCTGGCCAGGTACCCTAGTAGAGACCCAAAACCTGAAGGGGCTGTGGACAGCCTGAAAACAGCCCTTAGCCCGTCACCCAGGCTGGCCACACCCCAATGGGGTGAGGGTCCACACTGGGGAGCTTGGCCAGCCAGCAAACAGCCATCAGCCCCTCACCCAGACTGACCAGGCATGCCAGCAGGTGCACATCCCCAGAGGGATCCCAGACTGTGAGAGGGCACAGGTCAGGCTGAGGGACCTCCCGAGTGCACAAATTTTTGTGCACCGGGCCCCTAGTGATATAATAAAGAGAAAAATCAACCAATAAAAAGTGAACCAGAAATGACATAGATAATAGAATTAGTAGACAAGGGAATTGAAAGTTAATTATAGCTATTCATATGTTAAAGAAGCTAGAGTAAAAATTCATGATATTAAATAGAGATATTGAAGATATAAAAACATACCCAAATGAAACTTCTAGAGATGAAACCTATGATAGCTGAGATGAAAAATACACTGAATGGAATTTACAACAAATTATACACTACATAAAAATTAATTAGTGAACTTGAAGACATAGCTAAAGAAAACATTTAAAGTGAAATACTCAGAGAAAAGGAGGCAGAACAAACAAACCAAATGTCAACGAGCTATGGAACAACTTAACCTTTCCTTGGGTTTGCTTTTTTAGAGAAGTTTTAGGTTCATAGTAAAATTGAAAGGAAAGAACAGAAACTTCTCATATACTACTTGACTGCACATTCACAGACTCCTCCATTATCAATGGTCCTCACCAGAGTGGTACATGGGTTACAATTGAGGGGCTTATATTGACACCTTATAATCACCCAAAGGACATAGTTTATATTAGTTCTCTCTTGGTGTACATCCTTATGAGCATAGTGGTTATAACATTCCTGTGGGGTGACTAGTCCTCTGCATGCACACCTTGAAAAAGATTTTTTATTATAAAACTCTGCATTTTTCTAATTTGAAAGCACCATATATTTTCTCTTGTGGCCTTGATTGATACATTTTGGCAGTGGATTCCAGAACTTTTCCCAGTGGCAGGCTTAGGTCCTAGGAAGATGGCTGGAGGAGTGGTTTGAAGGATTTATAGCATTGGAAGCCCAAGGCAATTTTGTCCTGGAAAACCTTGTCCAAATATAATAAGAAAGAAAAGTCACCTTCCTTTGCCTACTGAGGAGCAGTGTCTTCAAGTAGGAAGTCCCACCAGCAATGAAAGAAGCACCTGGAAGCAGAAACTTGGCTCTAGCCATATGGTGTCAGGTGTGGCAGGTAAAGTACGTACAATCCTATACCTATTGCTACATATAAAGTCCTCTCAAACCAGAGTAGATTAAAATAATTAGCCATTGTATTGCCTCTCATTGTTCTGGGCTCAGTAGGAGAGTTCTCACTGGTGCTCTGTCATGTGGCCACAGTCACATGTAGCTGGTGGGCAGAGCTAAGCCATCTGAAAGCTTAAGCGAGTTGGACATCGAAATGGCTTCTCATTCTCGGCCTGGCAAGTTGGTGCTGTCTGTTGAATAGAAGTAAATTAGAGCCGCCTAACAGGGGCTTGATTTTCTTCCACAGGGAGTGTCCATGTGGGTAGATTGGACTTCCTCAAACTGTGGCT
Organism: Murina feae; assembly: GCA_004026665.1. Lineage (NCBI taxonomy): Eukaryota > Metazoa > Chordata > Mammalia > Chiroptera > Vespertilionidae > Murina > Murina feae. Next base: position 8,999 of record PVJC01025459.1, on the reverse strand, counting down.
GTCTCATAGTAGTTGGGATTTTAATATGAAGGTTTGCTTCTCCCAGAATGTGTTTTCTAAGGGAACCAGAGAGAAATGACATCTTTTTTTTTTTTTTTTTAATTTAGCCTTGGAAGTCATACAGCATTACTTTGGCCACATCTATTGGTCAAAAGTTAGTTCCAGGCATGTTCAGGTTTAAAGGAAGAGAGTGACTGTCAGTTATTCTGGCGCTGGTGGTAGCAGCAAGGATTGGAGGCAACTCTCCGGAATGCTGAAGTTTCTGTTGTAGACAAGACCGCAGTTTCGAGAACAACAGAACTGGTTCTTTCATTCCTTTCATACATCTGTAGGCCCTTTGGAAAATCAGAAAAGAGACTAGACTGGGAATATTGCAAATGTGGAGCATAAGTGTTCTACTTTAGGGCACATGGGATCTGGGAGGAAAAGTGAGTTTCGTATAAATGAGGAAATTGAAGCTTAGAGAGATTAGATAAGTGGTGGTGTCAAGATTCGAATCTTGGTCTGGCTGCTGCCAAAAAACTCTTTAACACTAAGCCAGGGGTATAGAGCTCAAAGTATCTACAGGGGCCAGGCAGGTTCAATAAATGCATCAAAGCTAGAGTAAGACAGCTGGCAAGAAGCAGCTTATATTGCAGCCAGGCTGAATACTTGCCTAGTAACCAAACTGCCTTTTAACATACTAGTAGACAAAAGCAAACTAACCAGCCAAACCAAACTCAGATGAGGGCAGGAGTGGAGGTGGCGTAAATGACAACCCGGGGACAGTTGTGTGCGTTTGTGCCTTTTCTTTTCTATGGATGGAGCTGGAATTTGCAGATTGGTTTTCATCACTTTCTTGACGAATGGCACATAAAGATGCAGGCCCTTGCCTGCCATTCTGCCCCCAAATAATGAATTTGTGACTTTCTATACTAAATTCTATCTCTATTTCCCCAAACATGTTATTTAATTTTATTTTCACACAGCCTTGTAAGGCAAGTATTATCATCTCCATTTTACTGATAAAGAACTGGTTGCAGCGAGATTACACAATGTACGCAAGGTCACCCAGCGTTAGAGACAGAATTCAGAGCCAGTTCTACACGATCTAAAGTCCCTGATTTTTTTTCTCTTCCAATCCTGTCTTCATTGCTCAACCTCTCCTCTTCTTTAGTTGCAAAATAAGGATAGTGGGACCTGCTTTTTTTTTTTTTTTTTACCTGAAAGGGTGACTATAAAAATGAAACAAAAGTGGATATTAATATGTGTATCAAGGATACATCGTTTATGAAGTGCTAAACACAAGCGTGCTATTGTGTCATTTATTTAAGAAAAACGTATTGGGAATTTGCTATGCGTCAGGTTTGCTCCCTGCAGTATTCCAGATTAAACACCTGGCTTTCATGGAGGTTACATCCTTCTGAAGCATCCAGACAATAAATAAATATGTAAACTATATAGCATTTTAGAAAGTGATAAATACCAAAGAGAAAAATCAAGCCAGAAGGTCAGTTGAGAGAGATAATTACCAGGTACACTCATAAATCAAGTGGTCAGGGAAGGCCTCTGATCCAGGATGAGCCTCACATCCTCGTGGCTAGGGGTGGCAGAGTGCAGCCTCCTGGGCAAGTTTGTCTGTGGCCATCTGCACCAGGCATACCAACTAAGAATTGTTTTTGAAACATCTCTTAAAGGATTGTAGAATAACAAAGAAGAATATGTGACAGAGACCATATGAAGCCTGAAAAGCTTAAAATATTTAGTATCTGGCCCTTTAAAGAAAAAATTTGTAAACTTGGCCCACTTTTTATCCCATTGCTGTGGCAACCAGCTCTGCACAGGTGTAAGCTCCCAGCTTCTGGCCTCTGCACTGAGCATCCCTTGCTTTCTGCTGCCCCTGCCTCCCAAGTCCCCATAGAAATCTGCCTGTGCACTCACACGTGTGCAGCCTGGAGGTGTAAAGTCCTAACACTTTTGACAATGGGGAATGGAAGCTGATGGGGCAATATCCCCCGCACCCCCGTTCCTTTCTTGGGAAAATTTTCTCTTGTGTGTCACACTCTATATACCTTCTCAAAGGGTTCTGGTAGGATTAAGCTCTGATTGCTCAAAACAAGCGACCAACTCAACACATTGGCTTTTCCTTTCTTTGTTTCTCTCCCTGCAGTTCCTCACTCTTGCTCCCTGACAGCTGTTGTCTCAGGCTATGCTTTTGAAGAGGGGGCCCCAGACTAAGACACTTGGTACCAGAAGCACCCCTAGAAAGCTGACTCTCAGGCTGGGACTCTGGAGCTGGACTTTAGCTTACCTTCTGTTTAAAATGAGGCACTACTGAAACATTTGAACATGGGAGTAACCTGACATGACCAATATTTTTAAAGAATCGCTCTAGCTGTTGTATTGAAAGTGAATGCTGGGGAAGATGTTGGCTCAGGCAGTGACGGGAGCAGTGAAGGTGGTGAGGAATGATTGCATTCTGTGTATAACATCAGTCCACTAGATTTGCTGATGGACTGGATATGAATTATTAGAGAGAGGCATCAGGATAACTATGTGGTTGGTCCAAGCACCAGAAAAGATTGAGTGGGAAATACTATGGGAGTAACAGGTTTAAAAAAGTCAGTGTGACGCGTCATTATTTTTTTTCTTCCTTCATTTTGTCAAATAGTAAATGAGCATCTATTCTACACCAAGCCTTCTGCTTGGCTCTGGGAATTAAATGGTGAATGAGTGAAATATAGTTGTCATCATAAGCAGTCAAAGTCTAGAAAACTTGGTGTTTATAATTCAGTGCAATACACGCTATTGTGATTAGAGGAAGGGCCTTACGGTCAGAATGAAGGAAAAGGAGAAAGAAAAGTTTCCATGATATTATGCTTTTATTATACACCTGGCTCTGTATGAGCTGCTTTATCCCATTTAGTTTTATTTAGCCCTCTTTCCACCTCTGTGAAGTAGGTACTGAAAGGAATAGTAGGGGTAGGGGTGGGATTAATGGATTGAAGCGACATTGTCTCACATTTTGTAAAAAGCTTGTCTTGATTCTTCAACACATTAAGTGCCCAGCCTGTTCTGTCTTCCAGAGGGAAAGTATAGTGTCAGTCACAGGTGATTGACATGGCGCTTAACATGCTAATATGTAGAAAATATCTAGGCTTGTGTTGAAAACCTACTGTAAATCCCTGTAATATAATAAGGTGAGGACTTTGAAGTCTTTTTTCCTCTCTAAATGAAAATCTGAATCTTAGGATGTTGCCACTCTGACCAGCTATCTCCCAGGAAATCCAAAGAATGAGTACCAGATGGCTTTCCTCCTTCTGTATGGGACAAGATCCCACTCCTCTGCCCACTCTTACCCCAGAGAAAGAGGGGGAGAGAGGGAAGTCATCAGTCACTGTCTACAATTCAGATTAGTGTTTGCTCCTCTTGAGAGAGGAGGGCAGGAGGTAAATGGGCAGAAGATGGGTAATCTCTTCTTCTACTGAAGGTAGGATCACCTCCCTTTTATACATGAGAGGTTTAATAACTGGTCCAAACTCAACTAAGTAGCAGAGCCCATGTCCAACCAAGGTCTGCCTGACTTCTTCGGCTCTGCAGAACCAGTGTCTGGCCTTTGAAAAGAGAACCTATGGCCAAATGGAGAAAAAAAGCATAGAGGCTGCTTTTGAAGGCCTAGAGGGCACAGGAGTTTTCAGAGAAGCAGAGAGTGCCAGGACCAGGGAAATTTATGGGCCATGTGGCTGTACATGCCCTGAAAATATTTAGCTTGCCAGATTTCAGCTCTTTCTCAGAAGAGCTTAAGTTAAGAAAACAAGAGATTGGCTAATTGTCACCCAGATTTTTGACCCTGCTGAAATGTCTCCCATGTGATTCTCCAGATTTCAACCTGCCACGTTCCTGATAATTTCTTTTAATAATTTTTAAAATAACTTATTGTTTTCTGATTTATAAAAGCAATGCCTGCTCATTGTAACAAATCATAAAATATCAAAATTTATAGCAAAAAAATAAAAATTATCCATTATCTCATAACTCAGAGATATTGCAGTGAATTTCTTGGTACACATCCTTCCAGATTTTTAAACTCTGTCTGTGTTTGCAAATGTGACATGATCTCTTCCCTCCCCCTTCCTGGTGTATTCTAAGTTTCAGGTCTCAGGACAGTTTCGGGCAGTACAACTCAAGGAAGAGAATGAATCTGGTCCACGGTGACAGAGAGCCCCTTTTCCCTTTGTGTGCTTCACCTATAGCGTCTGGGGCAGCCTCACAAGGCAGCCTGTCAGTCTAGAATGAAGAGTCTGAGTCTGTTGAGAAGTTGGAAAACAATTAAATAGAGAAGAAGTGCCAATTCTGGAACCTCCAGGCCTGTGGACACTGGTTCAAAATATAGGATGTGGAACCCACACTAAAGTTTTGACCATTCTCCTGGCCTCCACGGGTTCTCTCAATGCACTAAAGCAGAAGTCAGCAAGACTTGTTCTGTAAAGAGCTAGATAGTAAATATTTTGGGCTTTCTGGACATTACTGTCTCCATTGCAACTATTCAACTCTGCTATTGTAGTACAGAATGATTCATAGCTAATATGTAAATGATGGTTAAGACTGTGTTCTGATAAAACTTCATTGATAAAAATGGGAGGCTGGATTTGGCTGAAGGGCCATAGTTAAAGAAAGAACATTTGGGAAGAAACTGTAGCACCTTCTTCATTACCAAAAGCAAAACATTAGGCACATGCGCGCGCGCGCGCACACACACACACACACACACACACACACACCCTCATCTACTTGGGAGGAGAGCTAGCTGATCCCCTAAACACAGCTGATTGGGTCAGGGACCAATGTACTGGAAAAGTCTATCCAAAGCAGGTATGGGCTGCCCAGTAGGAATGCTCCCCGTGGAATTGACCCAAAATTAGCCAATACATTTCATTTGGAAAAGTATAATTGCAGGACAAACTAAATGAGAGCAGGTCACACTGTGACCCACAGTGACAGGGAAGCTCCCAGTTAACTCCATCACAACAAATAATCTGAGTTTGTCTTTTCTTTTTACCCTGATGAGCTCAGCAGGCAGAACCCGTGTATCCGTCAGTGGATGATTCATATTTATAAACATTCCCTTTGCTGGACATTTAGGTTATTCCCAATATTTTGCTATTATAAAACAATACTTCAATGAACATCTTTGTACATACTCCTTTTCTACATATTCGATCACTTCTTTAGGGCAGCTTGGCTGTTTGACTCCTTCTTTCCCAAGAACCTTAAGGATCTAAGATGGCTATACTGCTAAAAACACTGATTGACTGACTGGTCTTTAGGAGACCTGGCAAGACTTGCTGAGACACGAAGCCTCCAGTCGTACAGTTTTTTCTTAGGGCAGGACTTAAGCTTGAAAGTGGAGGCCAGAAAATTTGGCAGGACAGTAGGACAAGATTGATCAGGAAGAAAGGCCATGGATATAAGCCCAAGCTGGTGAACTGAGTTAGTTCATTGTGGATAGCACTGAGGATAATGGAGAAGTGATGAGTCCTCTAATGAGGGGTTATTCGAGCTACACAGACTTCTCCTAGCTTAATTGATCCTCGGTCTGTTGCTCCTGCAAAAACCTTGAAGGAAGAAAGTAATCTCACAGTAGTGTCACATATTATGGTGCTTGCTGCTGTACAATTATTCAGCCACATCCACTTCTTTCCATTTCCTGGGCATGTATGTACGGGTATGCTTTCTCATCCCTTCTCAGGGCCATGTGACTAGTTTCATAAATATAAGTGTCATTTCCAGGATGAGGGTGATGTGGTGAAAAACTTGACCCTTTCACCTTTCTTTCTACCATCTTAGTACCCTGAAGACCATGTGTTGTGATGGTGACATTATAAGGTAGAATCTCCTTCAGCCTGAGCCACCTTTCCACTAACGTATGTTGGACATGTATTGTGCTGAGAAATAATATTTTTTAAGTTGTTGAGTTATTAGAACTCTTACTTATTCTATCCAGATTAATGCACTGTCCCTGTACAAGGTAAAGTGGCAGAGTTGGAATTTAACTCTAAGTCTCTTTAACTTCAAAGCCTGCATTATCACTGCTAATCATGCAGGTCTCTGGTTTGTTGGGTCTTTAGAGACTAGTAGTTCTGAGCTAGGACACTAGATCTGGGACTATGACTAATTTCTAAACTCCTAGGATTGAGGGGAAAAACAATGATAATCCCTCCTGCTCCTGTCAGAAGTAGAAATTGATTTGGGAAGCTGACCCTCCAGGCAAAAACATCAGTAGATGTAGTATTAGATTGCTGAGAAAGACAAAGAGAAGAAAAAATGAGAGGGGGGTGAGAGTTGGTAATATTACCACTGACAACAAGTCATGTTATCTCCAGAACGACAATGAACATTCATTTAATTTTTTCTCAGACTTCCGTCCTAACCTGTGTTGATGGTACATGAGCAGGCAAGGCAGCAAGGAGCAACATGTATCTTAGTATCGAAGAGTTATTTATCTGATACAGAAGAGAGTGACAGCTTATTGAGAATTAGCATTCTGTTGGATCTAACCATCTTGTCTGTATGTCTTGTAGTCTCAGTATCTAACCATTACTTCTAGGCTCAGGCTTTAAGTGGGGCCCAGGTAGTGGGTCTCTATACTCTAATTCTCTGGGGAACTTCTCAGCTCTGCTTGGATTCATCAAGTCAAATTCATTGACAGCTTTTAGTCTGCCCTGTACTCCTAGAGACTAGAAGAAGAATGAACATCCTTGAGGAGTTCTCCATATTTTTTTATTCCATTTTGGACCTTGGAATCAAAACTGGAATTCAAAGACAATCACAGTAGAAATTCAAGGTCCCTAAAGGGAAAGAAGAAACCAAAAAAAAAAAAAAATCACTTTCTTGAAAACTCCATTTTATCATTTTATAATGGGCATGCTACCTACTTTATGGTGTTACAACAAAGATTAAGTGACATACACTTAGTATACTGCCTGACAGGCAGTGGGAGTTAAATAAACATTCATTCTCTTTCTTCCTATTCCATTCCCAAACTATCTCAAAGAGATCCCTTGGGTCTCCTTCTCTGTGTCTGCTCCCTTTTCTTCTTGCAAAAAAACTGACTTCCGCTTTGTTTACTCTGTCTTTTCTCTACCTCAGGGTTTTTGCTGACTTATAACTTGGCTCATTTACGGCTAATTGTAGCCTCTCCAGTTTCCTTCAGACTTGTGACTTTTAAGTTTCTTAAGTATACTGCCTGATTCTATCTATATTTCCCAATTTGAATTCTTAAGAATAGAATTGGGTTTCCCCTATCTGGGAAGATCCCTCTCCTGGGCCACATAATAACCCTCTGTCTGCCTTGGGGTCAGGTACTCATGCTGTTATGGCAGAAGGAAGGAGGTAAGGGTTTGAAAGAAGCCCTAGGTTTGCCTTGAGGAATTCAAAGCATGGCTGCATCATGCTGGGGACCCCAGAAAAACAGTTTCTTGTGGGAGTGGCTGGATGTGGCAGACGTGCCTTGACTGACATGTCTAAGAAAAACTCATTCAACTGTGACTGTTTAGAGGCAGCCTTGCACAAATTCTGTAGTTTGCATATGAGGAACTGAAATTCAGTTACAGTGACTTGTCCAGGGTCACATAGTAAATGGTAGAGGCACTAAACAAAACAAACCAAAATCCTTGCCCTTGTGGGCATACATTCTAGAGGGACAAGAAAGACAGTCAATCCAATCGTAAATGTAAGTAAATTATATGGTATGCTAGAAGGTGACAGGTGTTATTGGGGGGAGGGGAATAGGTGGGCCAGGAATGCTGAGGGGAGGGCTATAATTTAAAATACAAAAGTTAATATAGGCCTTATTGTGATGGTGGGAGAGGCATCCTGTGAGTTTCCTGAGAATAGAGAAGGACTATGCATATGTGCATATTCCTCCTTCTCCCCTGGTGAATGCCTTGACTATGGTGAGTGTGGAATAACTGTTTAATAAACTGAACACTTGTAGGAATGTTCTGAAGGTTAAGGAGAATAAGAGAAGGCTCTGAGTTTATCTCTTTTTTTTTTATAATTCAAGGATTTAAACTTTTTTTTAAATTTATTTCAGAGAGGAAGGGAAAGGGAGAGCGAGAGAGATAAAAACATCAGTGATGAGAGAGAATTATTGATCAGCTATCTCTTGCATGTCCCACACTGAGGTTCAAGGCTGCAACCCAGGCATGTGCCCTGACTGGGAATCAAACTATGACCTCCAGGTTGATGCTCAACCACTGAGCCCACCAGCCTGGTTTATCTTCTTTTTTTTTTTTTAATTTATTTATCTTTATTGTTCAAATTATTACAGTTGTTCCTCTTTTTCCCCCCCATAGCTCCCCTCCTCCCATTTCCCACCCACCCTCTGTCCCCCCCGCCACTGTCCTCATCCATAGGTGTACGATCATTGTCCATTCTCTTCCCACACTCCCAACACCCTTTACCCCCGAAAATTGTCAGTCCACTCCTTTTCTATGCCTCTGATTCTATTCTATTCACTAGTTTATTCTGTTCATCAGATTTTTTTATTCACTTGATTTTTAGGTTCACTTGTTGAAAGATATGTATTTGTTGTTCATAATTTTTACCTTTACTTTTTCTTCATCCTCTTCTCAAAGGATACCTTTCAGCATTTCATATAATACTGGTTGGGTGGTGATGAACTCCTTTAGCTTTTTCTTGTCTGTGAAGCTCTTTATCTGACCTTCAATTCTGAATGGTAGCCTTGCTGGGTAAAGTAATTTTGGTTGTAGGTTCTTGCTGTTCATCGCTTTGAATATTTCTTGCCACTCCCTTCTGGCCTGCAAAGTTTCTGTTGAGAAATCAGCTGACAGTCGTATGGGTGCCCCCTTGTAGGTAACTAACTGCTTTTCTCTTGCAGCTTTTAAGATTCTCTCCTTGTCTTTTGCTCTTGGCATTTTAATAATGATGTGTCTTGGTGTTGTCCTTCTTCGGTTCCTTTTGTTTGGAGTTCTCTGTGCTTCCTGGACTTGGAAGTC
>PVJC01025458.1:0-24742 GCA_004026665.1 Murina feae | reverse complement strand
TCTTTGACTTGATTCTTGCGATCCTCTCGTCTGCTGTTGGATCTCTGTATATTATCCTTTATTTCAGTCAGTGTATGCTTAATTTCTAGCTGGTTCTTTTTCATATCCTCGAGGGTCTCACTAAATTTATCAGCAGTCTCTAGAAACTTCTTGAAAAACCTAATAACCGTGGTTTTGAACTCTATATCCAGTCGTTTGCATTCCTCCATTTCTGTCTTTTCTGATCTGTTTCTTAGTCTCCGCATTTTGACTTTCTGTGCTAGGTGTCCTATATAGGGCCCAGTGATTCAACCTCCCCAATCACCTAGGGTGGACACTCTTGTTGTATGCCTTTGAAGGCTGGGTGCACAGTCTCGTTGTACTTATCACTGGGAGGTATCACTGTGGGGAAATGACCTGCAGGCCTTTCTCCTCGTTGTTTGGAGTTTGGATCTATTGGAGTTCTGTCCCAGTTGCAGACCCTTAGGTTATGCTGCAGGCAGGCAGGTGCACAGTTTGGGCGGGGTTGTAGGTGGGGTGGGGTGGGGCAGGGTCTCAGAATCACCGGGGCTGGAGCGACTCACAATGGCGTCCCCTCTGCTGATGACGCAGTTTGGCGTCTCCAAGCCCTGGGGTCTGCAAACGATTCTCAGTCCCCGAATCTCCGGGTCAGTGATCGCTGCGAATAGGAGTGCTAGAACACCACTGGTCTTCTGCCGCCCCATTGCCCTACAGTCCGCGTTGCATTCAGTGTGACCCGGGAGTTTATAATCTTCCAAGCCGCGGACCCGATCGCAGCTGCCACCCTTTCACCCGCATCGCCGAATGCTGTGCCGCCACCTCCATTTCGTGCGTCCATACCTTTCAGTTTGGGCGCCAGGAGCTTCTGTTCAGTCTCAAAGCACTCTTCTTGCCTTCTAGATGTAAAGCTTCCCCTCCCTTGGTTCTGGAGGATGGCCGTTTACCTGTATTGTTGTATTTCTATAATGTAGGTGTGGAGGCTGTGCATTTAGGTATATACCTCATGCCACCATCTTGGTTCTCCCCTGATTGTGTTTACTTTTCTGTTTCACTTCTTATGGACGTTACTAGCACATATCAATTGAAAGCTAAATAAAAATTTATACCAAAGTTTTCAAATCTTCAAATTAAGTTTAAAAAGAGGTAAAGCAAATGATAAATACTAAGATGATTAGTCAAATTTAAGTTGACTTAAATGTTGTATAATGTTGTGAAGTGTTAGATAGCATCATTCTTCGTTTTTAAGAACCTGGTGTGATTCTTTTAAGTTTTAGAAGTGCATTGCTTCATCACATACAAAGTTGCTTTGCATAAAGTTTTCAGAACTATTTAACAAAACCCACAAAAGTTAAATCAGAGACAACCCAAAATAAACAGAATATTTATAACTTGGTGACAAGAAAACACCATTACCATAGATAATCACAGTTATTTTTTAGTGTTGTCTAAAAGGTGGCAAGATGTTTGTTAATTTATAATAATGTAAGTCTAAAATTGAAATAAAACTTAAATGAGAAAATCTGAATAAGAAAATTATTCATATTTAGTTATATAACAGACTGCTTTTACACTGTCAGTAAAATGTGATAGAGACTGCATTTCCAAATGTATGACTGACAATTGTTATCTTCTGAGTTTCCAAGTTTATAATTAACAATTATCATCTTTAGACTTGCCAGTTTGCTCTCACCTGAAGAGCCAGTCAAAAAAATAACTTTAAGATTACAAACTGATACATTTTGCATAAATTGATGAAGATACCATAACCCCAATTAAATTTAAAAACACCATTCCAGTAAAACAGTAGATATTGTGAGCAAAATTGAGTCAGTCACTTGATAGTAACTCCTGTTATAGATCCATTAGCCACACTGTTTAATGTGTAACTAGCACATATAAAGTCAATATTATTTTTAAACAGGTCCTGCAATACAGGTAAAAAAAAAAAAAGATATTAGCCCTAACTGGTTTGGCTCAATGGATAGAGCATCAGCCTGTGAACTGAAGGGTCCCAGGTTCGATTCTTGTCAAGGGCATGTACCTTGGTTGCGGACACATCCCCAGTAGGGGGTGTGCAGGAAGCAGCTGATCAATGTTTCTCTCTCATTGATGTTTCTAACTCTCTATCCCCCTCTCTTCCTCTCTGTAAAAAAATCAATAAAATATATTTGGGGAAAAAAATATATCAGAGTTCTAGGTGCATGTTGGTGATCTTGGGAAGCATGGATCTTCAAAGACAAGTTTCAGCTAAGCTGTCAGGTAGGAGCTGGGGGCTTGAGAATTCGAAAGGAGAGTAGTGGAGAGAAGCTCAGATTTATAGTCAAAAGATGCAAATTACTTCTCTTTAAGCATCCAGAATCTGATCTGTCTTTTCTTGTCCATAATCATAGCAAAACTGCTTACCAATTACACATACTTGAGAGAAATAAGGAATTGTGTGGCCTCAAAAGAGCCTATTTTGCGCATGATTGGTAATCCCAAAGACCTGAGAATCAACTTGCCTTAGGCAGAGCTAAATCTTTAAACTGGTTAATTCCTTGGCTCATTTCAATACCTGGATTTTACTGTATTGTGGCCCTAGTTTGTTTATTCAATTTGAAGAAATTACTCTTCAAAAGTTCTTTTTTCCCTTTGTTTTTCTTTATTTCTCAGGATAGAGTAACTCATTTTAAGGGCTGTGATGGCAAGCTCTTCTTAAATAGATAAGAATAGCGTTAATGATAAAGACTACTCACATAGGTTTTGTAAATTAGGTCACAGTTTCCACAATCAACATCACAAAACTTCCACAAGTCTACGGGGAGGACACTGTTCTGCCAGACATCAACAGCAAATGTTCAATAAGAATTTTTAATAGTCAAGGACTTGGTGAAAATTTTGCATGCTCTGTAAAAGTCTAAGTGGGGCCTGTTTTCAGTTTTCATGTTGAAGCATAAGCAATCATAGATGGTAAACAAACATACTAACATTTTCATTTTATTTTTAAAAAAATGGACTCTTAAAAGTTTATCATAAATTCATCAAGACTAAGGAAGGGGGATAAAAATGGGTAATGAATAAAATGTAACCAGATAAGAATACTTGCACTTTGACTTGTTACCGAAGAAAGTAATAACTTGGGTAAGCCAAAGGAGGCAAAGCAAAGGAAATATGTCAAAGAGAGTTTAAAGTAGGTTAAAATCAGGTAGGAATCCCATGATTTTAAATTTAAAAAAATTATTTGAGATTTACAATTCATAGCAGTCCATCTACAGGAAGAAAATGTGAAGATTTTTTATTTATTTCACAGGCCAATTTTAAGCCCTGTGTACAATATTTGTGACATAAAGTAAAGTATACGATGCTAATACTATTGTTGAGAGTGAGGAGGTACTGACAGAGGCAATGATAAGGTCCAGGAAGCGAAAGGGCTGAGGCCTGGGCGATCCTGGGATAAGGAGTGCACCTCACTTGATTGTAACTTCCAACAAGACAGAGGAGACTTGTTTTGTGTCCTCAGTTTTCAAAGCAGGCTCTTACATATAATGGATGGCAATAAATATCTTTTAAATGAATAAAAACATGAACTAGTGAATGAATGTATGAAAGTAGTTGATCTGCTTGCCTATTTTCCAACTTTGGGAATTCTTAAAAAAACAGAGGCAGGATTGGGGTGATGACCACTCAAGTGAGCAGGAAATGATTAATGCAGGGACCTCAGGACACACCATTAGAGTAACATTTCCAAGGGTTTGTATGACATAAGATAGAGAACACTAGGGTAAAAATAACAATTACAAAACTAGCTTAAATATAGGTCTTTACTATCCAAAATTAGTTGTAGGAGAGAATTGTAAGGATGTCACATTAATAATCTGTGTGAAAGTAAAAGCTATTCATTAGTATTTTCAAGAAAGAAAAGAAAAGTCTTCTATCTTTCCTTATTTTTCTTTTTCTTTCTTTCTTTCTTTTTTTTTTTTTTGTTTTGTTTGTTTTTTGTTTTAAACTATGGAGGTTAAGGATAGCACATCCAGGAATATAAATTTCTTTCCCATCTATCTGATCATTCGTTACTGGTATTAGGACTGTCAATAATTCATGGTAAAAGAGGAAGTTGCCCTGAAAGGTTACCTATTGTCAGGCTATGATCAATAGGTAAGACCACAGTGGATGATGTATTATCATATATCAGCCAGAATCACTTTCTCATGGATCTTGAAAACAGAAGTTATGCTCAGTTTGTTTTACCTGAGCAAAGGTTATTTGTTCCTTCTCCTTTCACTGCTGATTATAGACTATCTCTTGAGTACATTTTGAGTCTGGAACAGCTCTTGCTATTTAATTCCTGTGATCTGGCGGTGGGCCTCTAGGACTTGCCTCCATGTTTTGATGTTGGCATTTATATTTGAGCAAACAAAACTGTCACTTTGCTTTCCTGTCTTCCTCCATTGGGTCACTTTGTGCTCCATGATATGATCTAAGACAATGCAATGCAAGGAGACACATGTCCCTTCTTATTGGAAATATGAAGACTGTAGCTTCCTTTTAGCCTGTGGGAAAGAAAGCAGGTCAGGTGTCCAAAAGTGGTGGAGGAACGTTAGTGTCATCACTATTTCTCTTCCCCACAGAATTAATATAAGATCATGAGGCATGAATGGCACTGGTTTCTTCACAGAGGGATACCGAGAAAACAGTATCTATGTTGTTTATGTATATGATACTGTGAAAGGGCACCCATCTAATAGCAAGACTACCATTTCTGAACACTTTCAAACACATTCTTACTCTAATACCATCTTGCAATCTCAGGGGGGAAAGTGCTGCTCACTTATTAAAATCACCTCCTAAGTGATAAAAAAAATTTAAAACATTAGCAGTCATTTGGCTTCTTTGTTGAGTTAGAAAGTAAAATCACCTGATTATTTATATATTTTGGTTTTCAGAGTCAGGCATCTAAAACATTTGAAACTTAAACATTCAAATTTGTTTTTGCTTCATTTTTTGTCATTTTTTATTGCACCCAAATGCTAGTAAATAGAATAATTTATACATAAGTGGGTGAGAGGTCTGCATCAGTCGGTTTAATTTTTGTTATCAATGGCATTTGCATGTGGAAAATGTGCCAAATTGTGGAGATGGTAGGGGCCACCAGAAAAGACATACTAGTGCTTTTCTAAGAAAAAAATAAAAAGATAGAAATAATAATAATAATAATAATAATAATAATAAATAGAATAAAGTGAAAAAATAATAAAATAACTCTGGATTTCTTGAGGTGTTTTTTGTTTGATTGTTTATTTTTTGCCTTCCTCCAAAGATTCTTCTGTCCTTTTCTGAGGATATACAGGGGCAGCAAAAGTAGGTTTACAGTTGTTCATATGAAAAATAATATAATAGTAAATAATAATACAAGAATAAACTCTGTTTTGCATACTCACAAATGTAAGCCTGCTTGTATCCCACCCTATATATGATTTCTCTTACTTTGTCCTTAAAATTGCTTGACAAATGACAATCATACTCCCTGTTATAACTGAAATCCCATATCTCTTCCCCAATAAACTTACCGCCAGTGCATTAGTAGTGAATGGGAATCATAAAAATTCATCACCTCAAAGGAGAAGCCTATGAGATCACATGTAGAGAAGATGCATTGTGGCTGGGAGAGAGTGGCACTGTACATTTGCGACTTACTTACAAGACGCATTCATGTAAAAATTATTGCCTTTCCCTTACTTGATATTGTTTGGAGATGGTTCTGTTGATCAGTTTTTAATATGGCTTTTGAAAACTGACAAGTACTTTACCCACATCTCTTTAGGAACGCAGGGATTCAAAGGCTGGATAAAATACTTTCATGCTTCCCAACACAAACCTGAGAGGGTAATTAAACAGATGGTAACAATAAACGGAATCTGAACACATCAGGGACTGGAGTCCCTTATTAAAAGCCTTATGCGCTGAGTGGAGGGGGAAAACAACTCTGGGGAAGTGTTTTCGCAGCCAGCACCTTTATGTCTGCCTTGACCTCATAAACAGAAGCGAATCAACCATTTAGGGCTGGGTTTCCTACCACTTGGGAGAGGGCACTCCAGAGTTCTTCTGCACACTCTGAGGAATAGGAGCGTGAAGTGTGCCTCTAAAGGAATGCCTTCGGATTTCCTTCAAAGACATCAATTTTAGCCCTGGCCAGTGTTGCTAAGTGGTCAGAGTGTCTGCCTGAGCACCCAAGGGTCACAGGTTTGATTCCTGGTCAAGGGCGTGTACCTGGATTGCAGGTTTGATCCCAGCCCCAGTCAGGGCCCATGCAGGAGGCAACCAATCAATGTGTCTCTCTCACCCCTCTCTCTCTCTCACCTCTCTCTCTCTCTCTCTCTCACCCCCCACCCCACCTCCCCTTCTTCTCTTCTACTCTCTCTGAAAAAGTCAATGGAAAAATATCCTCAGGTGAGGTTAAACAAAAAAATCAAACAAACAAAAAAGACCTCAAATTCAGACACAATAATTTTGTAGCTGTCAATTCACCCCATTCCCACTCCTCTGGCACACACATACACATTCACATGGAAACTTATGCTGGAAGACTTATGCTTGAAGTACAAAGCTATTTTCTCTACCTGAGGCCCAAACTAGGTATAGATCCCTATGATAATACAGGTATTCTGAATATTTTCAACCTCATTTATGGCA
Source organism: Murina feae (assembly GCA_004026665.1). Lineage (NCBI taxonomy): Eukaryota > Metazoa > Chordata > Mammalia > Chiroptera > Vespertilionidae > Murina > Murina feae. The sequence continues at coordinate 18,073 of PVJC01025458.1, read as the reverse complement.
ACAGAATGACTCCTACTTATTCCATCCTTGAAACAAATGAGAATTCTTATTTCTCAGAACTTATTGTCACTGCCCTGAGTCAATCTGTAGACGAGAAGAACTGAAGCAATCTTGATATTTCAGATTTTTAATGTTTGTGGTTGTTTTTCCTAGAATGTAGCTCCAATATATAAACACCATATACATCTCTCTCTGTATATATGTGCATACATAGACAGATATACATACTAGAAGCCTGGTGCATAAATTCATGCACAGGTGGGGTCCAGCCAACGGGCCCTGATCAGGACTGATTGGGCTGGGCTGGCCAGGCAGAAGGGCCACAGGTAGTTAGCTCCCCGCCGAATTCCTGGTTGAAGAGACAATTTACATATTGGCCTTTTATTATATAGGATATATGTATTATACTAGCATATGCACATAGTATAATGTATATGTGTATATGTGTGCACACACACAGAAAGAATTCATTCAATGCAAGAAAAGATCACATTACTGCAGGTGGTTGCAGTGTTACCATGGCACCACACATGCAAAGATGCTATGTTGCCATTACATAAGGCACTTACAACCTGAGGGATAATCAAGTCAGTGTTTGCTCTTCTCCTGCTTCTCAACCTGCTTCAGTTCTCTGCTTCACTTGGCAATTTTTTGGAAAACCATTTATAAGAAACATCCGGCATCAGTACAACAATGATTTTGCTTAAGTAAGTGCTAGCAAGCAAAGTACCGTGTCAACTACAGTGTTTTAGATTAATTGAGGTTATAATGATGATCTATAAAGGACATTTTTGAAAACTGAGGCAAGTATTAAAACACGGTATATACAAATGTAAATCAAATGACACACATCATATTTCAGCTTGCATGTTACCTCTCTGTGGGTTCACATTACCATATAACATTGTCCAATTTTAATTTGGGGGCTTGGTACTTCATAAATATAAAAAGACTGTTCCCATCTTCTGTTAAAATTGTACCTAAAAATGACATGCATCTCCTTGGGAATTTGCTATAAAATTCTCTTAATAATATTGACTATGGTTCCAAAGTTATTTTAAGAGTGAAGTGTATTATATGACTTAAATAAGAGACTGCAAATAATTTACCGGCATAGCATGGTTGCTGCCACACAGAGTAGTAGGTAACCTTTTTTAATTAGAATGTACATTTTTAGATTACTGATTATGAACATCAGGGGGACCAAGATTTTCATTCATCAGTAATTCTCCTTTATGTCTACACTAAGATGTAAAAACGAGACCTCTAGCTCTAACTTGGTATTTCAGAGCCTTTCAGGCTGGTGCGGAAGCTGTTTTACCTGTAATCTCTAGTGCTGCTCTGCCCCCTTGTGCTGCTACAGCGAACTCGACAGAGGAACAGTTTGTCTTCATCTTTGTACGTGAACTACAGAAAACCCCTGCAGTCTCTTCTCACTTTTCAGGCAAGTTCAAGGTCAGTGTCTAGCTATTTTCAGCTCATCTCTTCTTGATCCATGCAGAGAAATGACAAGGTAACGTGATTCGAGGTCAGCTGTATTACAGGAACCGTTACATAAATGGAGAAAGTGAAAATCAATCCTAGCTGACAGTGACTTCGGGATAATCAGCACTCACTGGATGCCTCTGTCAGCTCGCCTGCATCAAATACCGTGTGACTTCTGTCAGATCTTTTTAATAAAACTATATTCTCACTTTCAGCAACCTCAATAACTATTTCACTTGAGATAAACTTTTTCAGCTATGTTAGCCTTTCAGATCTGTAAACTATGCTAATGATTCTTTGAAAAAATTTCATGGTTCATACGCATTATCCTGCAGTTTGTTACTCACCTGAGATGCGAGGTACTTCTGCGAAACATGCCCTTATTTTGCGTGGCTCCTGGGAGCTTCCCTACAGACTGTGGCATCTCTGGCATTGAACTCAACACCCTTCCCCAAATCATCCTCAGCCCTAACTCCTCTCTCCTCCCTCTTGGTATCAGAGCCCCTTCATCAATCACTTCTTGTTGAGAGATTAGGTTTCCTTCTCCATTGTAGGTGTTCACCATTGCTTTTCTTGTTATTTTTGTATTTCCTACTCGAATGTTTTTCCCTGATGCAGAATTGGAAAAGCAGTGTTTAACAAGATGTTCCCCCATCACCAGCATTCCCACTGACAGCACCTGATATGCCAGTTTAGGGAAGGAGCTATTTCATCCAGCCACCTTGCGCTCCCTGGAAGCTGTCAGGCACTCAGTCCTCCACTGAAGTACAATTTACCATAATATTAGTTGTCAGTAAATTCAAAGACGGAACTCCTAAAGCCATAAAATGGATTAGAAGCAATTTAAAAGAGAATTAACAAACTAGAGTAAGAGTATACTGTCAACAAACAAATGCTCCATCATAGGACTGTAATTTGGAATTTTAATTACCCCTCTGCTTCTGTAACAAAACAATGTCTGAACTGGCAGCGATTTGAATCTCTCACAGGTCATTGAGCATTCTAGTTAATTACTCTATGAATAGCCTGTTTTTCTCCCCTCTGGAAACACGTTTCTAATGGCAGTCAAGGTCTGACAAATGTGTCATCTACATAATTAGCTAGGAAGCAACACAAAACATTAAACATGCTTTGTGCCGACAACTATCAAAACATTTCATTTGTTGTCAATTATTCATTACTTTGTAGGTTCTGAAGGGGTTGTTATTATGGAAATAAGTCCAGATGCTAACAAGGTTAGAGTTTTGGATTCAAATTAGTAATCAGAGGACTAACTTTTTAAAAAATGTATCTCATCTCGTGTACATTCAGCACCGTGTTCAATCTGCAGGAGATTACAAATTTAGCTGTGCTCAAGATAAAATGGAAAAGGCAGAGCCATGCATGTGAATCCGAGGGCCCAGGCTCATTCTTTGAAGTCCCAGCTCTACAGTGTTGCTGTACACTTTCTGAACCTTTGACAAGTCCAATTTGTGCTTGGTAAACAGAGTTAAAGGTTTTCACAGCATGAGATGACATGGGATGGTGCAGACAAGGAAAACAATCTTTGGTGTGTTTTTTTTCCTCCTCCCCCCACCCCCCCAACTCAGGGCATATTATGTAAAAGTCAAAATGCAGGCTAATAAACTATTTTTGTCTGCTCTACAGAAGCCTATGTACCGTGGGTAACCCTTGAATTTCATAAAAAAATTTGCTGATTTTGAAATCTTGTTTCTTTTATTATTGTTTTAATATCACAGAAAAGGCCAAGTATTTTGTTGAAAGCAGCACTCCTGATGTATATGGAGGATATAAAAAGATTTCTCAACAAAATTGACCTCTCACTGGCAAAGAAAATTGCAGTGGAAGACACATTATTGCTTAGTCATATCTGAAGCTTGGATCTATGGAGAGTCGCACTCCACTGTCCTCCAGCTTTTCCTTATAAACCAAAATGCCTTACAAATGTCATCGAAATAGTCCAATAAAGATTAGGAACAAAACCCTGTCCTTACATTGATGAGATAAGGAAGATTTAACTGCTGGATGCAGTGTATAACAACAACTCATAACGTTGGTTGTTGAATGAGAAAAACACAATTCAAATTATACTTATGTGTGTCTGGAATTTAATTGAGATGAGCAGTTTATTTTCTACATAATGTTTAATCAGATGCCTGTACTACAGAGCTAGATAAAAAGAAAGAAAACAAATTTCTATCGGAAGAAATCAAGAAGACCTGTTATCCACAGGGTGTGCAAAATATGTCATGAAATAATTCTACCCTGGGTGCTGAGATTACCCAGTTAATAAGAAAAATAAATAAAAAATCAGCCACTCGCTAAAAGAAAATAATTGTCTGTATCCATATTTTTCAAAGCAAAAAGGCAGCCACATCGTACATTAAGTAGGACACATTAAAATGAGCTTTAATAATCTTTATGCAGAAGGAAACTAATCCTTTTCCAGATCATACAATCCACAGCAATAAAAGGAAATCATCAAACTAAAAACAATTTTAGAAATGGCTGCAGACTCTCATTTAATTGACATGCACCAGATCATATATTTATGAGGAAGTCAAAATATTTAGGAAGCCTATAATCCTGTAAGCCTTAATGTGGTATAAAAACAACAAATAAATGCAAAGCGTTACTGTTATCCATGCCTGCCTGATCAATGGCTTTCACATATTGATCTATAAATGGAGCTGACAGTCTGTGTTGGCTGCACATTTTCCAAGCGGCGCTATTTTTGCACAAAACCAATACGGGCAATTACCTTTGTTTGAGATGCCAAGTCTTATCAATTCAAAGTGATTTAGTGTCATTTTAATTAAATATCAGGATCCACTTCAGGACAATTTATACAAACAAAGCCTCAAACCTAACTATAAGCTTGATTTGAAGTAAACATGGACAAGTCATACAGTCTCATAACATTTCTCAAAAACTCGACTGAACAGAAGGCTTATATTTTTAGTAGCAATTTTTATGTCTGCCTTTTTGGCTAGCCACAACTTTGGCAAGTATCCTATAATCACAGAAGTAAGAAACAAAAGAAAGTTGTTTCCTCTTTTTTCCTACAATAGCTTGAAAAGGAACATGAACGGGCCCAGACTGTTAACAGAAGCAAAAGGAATCGTATGTGTTAATGTTTAGCAATGGTTCAAGCTAAGTCTTTATCTGAACACTAATAGAAAGATATTTCCCTGTCCGTAATGGCCATGAATGAATTAATGCACTTATGCGGGGTTTACAAGATGGAAATGGTAAATATTCATACATGTTGCTGCTTAAGCCACCCCCATTAAACACCGAAACTACTCCTGCCTGCAAATCCTATGCCAGCCGTTTCCTGACTTCGACTATTCAAACTCTTCATTAATATCTATTCTAAAATGTCCACCAGGTTGGAGGATCGCTCTTATAAAAAACATCAACACCACATTAATGCAACAACCTTTTGCATTAGCTATTTGCTGGATTGCATGGTAGCTCTCTTAGCCCATAAAGAGCCACACTTCACTTGCCCCATTTACACTCACTAAGCTTTCTGCTTTTATGGGTAGCACATTCTGGTAAATAAATAGCAGTCCACCTTTAAGAGGACTCGCTCTGGTACGGAGGGTGAGACAGCAAACCACTGAGACCAAAGAACATTCCTTTCCCACCAAGTAGAGATCTCAAGATCTTCCTCACAGATAGGCAATTTTCTTGCTAACAAATTTTCTTGTCCTCCCCTGTCCAAATTTCCTTCCTCATCAATATTCCCCAAGTACTAAAGTGACCCCTTTGAATTTTGAAAAGGCATCAATCTTATATACCACATAACAATGACTATTTGGTGTTTGAGGAAATGATGCATACCACCCAATAAAATAGTAATGGAGTATCGATACCTGGTCACTGAAAAGCTCCCCTGCAGCCCTGAGGTAATCAAAACTTTTAATTTAACAAGTAAATTCACCTGCATTTGCAGGGCTTGGGGTTGAATTAATGTTCATATTGACATTTCAAACTTTTGCTCCTAGATTTAAACACCAACAAATAGGCTCTTATCAGGTATACGGGAGAAGTTCATATTGTGTTCTGAGCTCACAGCTGTATTGAACATACTCATAATTGATCAAATAAAGGAGATGAATTTGTGGACTAATGACAAAATTATATAATTGATTTGACCCTAGAATCTTTGATTACTTTTTGCAGTAAGTTAAACTTTTATGAACACAATGTCAGATTCTTGTGTTATTATGTACTCTAATAAGTCCATATTTGCGTAATTGTCATGCCAGTGTACATATATACATATATACCATGTATATTAAATAGGATGCATATACATATACACGATGCATATTAAATAGGATGCATAAGATAGATATACACACACACACATATATATAGTTTCTAAGTATTCTTAATTTTTCTGTACAGATTAAATGTATGTATCTCTGTTATATGTGCACACATTTTTATTACACAATTTCTCCTATTTATCCTAAGTTCAAAATGCCCCCCTTGACCTCACTCCAACCTTCAACTTCTGAAAGATCAAGTTCTTAGTTAGCTTAAGCAGATATCTTTAACAGGCTTGTTTGAATAAATATGCCCAAATACTTTACATTCTGTCAGTATCTAGTCAGAAAATTGTGCATGGAAAAAAAGAGATGAAAAGAACTGAGACAGAAAGAAAATGAGTGCCATGGCAAGCTTTCAATACAGTATCTCAGCCAAGTTTTCTCAGTGAAATGACATATCCTCACTGAAATACCCTTTTTATATAATTATGCACTGAGCACACATCACCCAAAGTAACTTATTTTTGTTCCTTATCGAGGAATACATATTGGCCAAGCTAAGAATGAGGAAACAAAAGCTGGGATAATAATGGCTGATTTAACTTTGGAAAACTCTTATTCTCCAGCAGTCCAGCATACAAACCCCCAAACTAAAGTTATGTAACAAGGTAATATCAACAATGAGAAACTGCATGATAAAATCCTGCCCAAAAGTGAAAAATGCTAATTTTGTCTCATTTAGCAGCTGGATACAGAAATGCTCATTAGTTTTAAGAGGGTTAATCCTTTTAACTTTTGCATATTGATATGCCAATTATGCCTAATTGTACAAGAGGCATCAGTCAAGGTAATAGTGCATAAACACATGAAAGTTATTAAGTACATCCCAACATGTAATAAAGTAGGTGTTAATTGGTAGCTGAGTTCTGCGGGCTATTGAGGTGGATAATTCATTGAGAGATGGATCACTTGTAATTTCTCTCCATAATTCCTTTTGCAGTCTCACGCTGTGATGTTTTCATGCTTGTCAAAAACAACTGCAGCATAGTGCCTTTTGTTAAACACAGCCAATAAAATATGTTAGGCATCATTAAATATACTTAACTTTTAAACTTCTTCAAAGGTACAGTTCTTACTGATAATACATTATAGAGATTCCAATAATTTACTCTAACCACTGCCTCAAGTTCATAGTTGAGGAACATTTTAGCTGGTTCAAAAGCAGAGTCAGGCTGGCAGTGTTGTGCCTCCCCGCAGACAATACTTTTAAATGAGAAATAAATAAAGAAAAATGGATCTCTGGATACCTTATCTAAGAGCATATTCCTCACTCCCAAAATACAATCACTGGCTTCCTTATGCTAAATTTGCCTTTAATACCTGAAGAAGGAATGATTCAAATCCTGCATTTCTCAGGTGCCTGAGATGATGGTGGGTTAATTCTGCACTTGAAATTTGAGTGAAAAACAGGGAATACAAGTAATTGGTAACATGCTACTCAGCAAGTTTATCTCATTTAATAACTCAGTTAGGGAGCTGATTATTTCATAGGTCCCTGTGATATTAACAGAACGCACAATTAATAGCTCACATGTTCTGCCGGGCGACGGAAAAACACAGCCTGTCCCCAGCTAACCTATTTCTCGCTTTTGCTCTCACTGTGAGAAACAACATAGATCCGGGGTCCAAAAGAGTGGCTAACATTCCATAAATAATTTTGTAACATCCTATGGCCTCAGCTGCACGTTACCACCATTATGGAAGAAAATTAACCAGAGGAGACTCATCGCAATCAGTGTGTTTAGTGGCTCAGGATGCGTGCAGGGGCAGCGACACAATTGGCAGTAGAGTTCATCTCTAACTATTTTATTTCAAATCTTCCTAATGACACATTATCGAAACAAAATGGCTTCCTCTCCAAACCTTAAACTGCCACACCATTTCAATCGCTTCAGCTCATTCCAAATCAGTCCTAATTTCCAATATCATATATCGCCGGGAGAATTTTAAGAAAGAAATTGTCACTTTTTTTTTTTCCAAAAGGCTTTTTTCTCGACTCGGTTTATTCTTAGCTAATTTTAGCCTCTGGCTTTTCAAAGTGATGTACTGTATTTGGAAGTACAAATACCACATGCTAGCATAATCTCATTATTTTTATGACACTGAAGCATGATACTGGAGACCTTAAAATGAGGCAAAGGTGCTCCCCGGTCTAGCTCCAAATCCACTTTATCGCTCTGGATTAAGCTCATCCTTTCTCTCGCAACCGGGGATATTATTATGACTATAAGTAGGCAAGATAAAATACATGATAAAATCAGTTTTCTCATGTATATTAGGAAAACAAATAAAACAAGGCCAATTCGTGTTGTTGTTGTTGTTTACACAAAATTCTGTGTTAGGGGACTTGGTTGTTAAGGATATTGACTTACAGGTTCAGTGACCTTCCCAACATCGGTGAGGATCATGGATTTACTCTGGCTCAGTCTATCATGGTGATTGTTGGCATTTTTGATTCTTAGCTGCACATCTCCAGTGCCTTGGCGGGTAGAATTCAGTGTTTCTGCGGAAGTATCTGAATTTGTAGATTTCTGCATATTATGGTGTTATCCCTGATAAAATATAAAAACATCATATTATTCTCTAAAAACTCTTGGTGGAGTGCACATTCCTGTTAGCCAATAAGGTAAAAAAACGAAATATAAAGTCTTCACTTTTCTGAATAGTAAATAAAAAGGTCATTTCTTTATAATTGTTTCAATCAATCAAATTATTGGACAATGCTGCACATGCCAGAGGACTTCAAAGTTCATAGGCAGCATGCCCCTACTCTGTGCAATTGCTAATTCCATTAAGAAACTAATGGCAATATCATACAATCTTCCTTATATAGAAACGATGTTGTCACCTAGTCATCTTTACGGTATATTATTTTTGTATTCACATTTTCATCTGTTACCCACTCCACTTCCACACATGACCATCGACCCTGTTTTTTGGTGAACAAATCACTATCTCAATAAAGTCAAATTTAGGTGAATAGAATTGGCATTACAGCAAACCAAGCTGGTCCCAATGAGTATCAAATGTGTTGGCTTAGTCTTATTAGCATGGTGCTTAGCCTTAGCATCTCCCACCCCACCACACACACACTTATAATATCCACAGGGGGCATTAAAATTCTTTTGTCCATCATCATATGCCAACTGAATTAGATTCAGTAATTTAGTTGGACATAATATTTACAAAGAATGTGAAGAAAGAGAAAATAAACACCATTTATTTAGTTATGTATGTATTTCTTTATATTTTCATAGACAAAATTTGACCAGGCAGGAAAATTGAATGTGGGCACACTTAAAGGAGTAATGGTGAAAAAATAATAATTTGGAAAAAGAAAACAAAGAGAACTGAATGAATTTTGGTAGCAGCAATGGGTGAATTAGAAGGGCTTTAGTTACTTCCTCAAATCCATAATTCTTTTCAACTGCTCCTCCCCATAAGCACCATAAATGAACATATCATCTCATTTAATATAGAAATTTTGCAATGCAAGCACAGCTTTAAGCTTCTAGAAACAGATCCTGGCCTAATTGCTGTCTCCACATTCTGCCTAGGTTGACATTCCATAGCTAGCGTGGGCATGTGTGTAAACAATAGAACAATTTGTCACCAGTTATAGAAGCCAATAAAATCCAAAAGAAGGATGAAATTCTAAGAAGCAACTATATTGGTAGCCCTATGTCTGTTTGAATTATCGTAATGTTCAAAAGAACACTAAAATAATTAGAAAAGAATGAAAGCACTTCAATAAGAGGAAAATGTCACCTCATAACTGACGCCAGGAAGGCAACTGAGTGTCAGGCAGTGTGTTTGGTGGTTTAATACTTGTAAAACCTATGAGACAGACATTAAACACATGTTTATAGAGGAGAATACTAAGAATCAGAGAGACTAGTAATTTTTCCAAGGACACTGTACAGAAAGAAGTAAAAGAGTACTCATTTTATTCTCCAAAAAAGACCCAGATACTTATCAACAGATGAATAGATGGGCAAATTCTAAATTGATGCATACAACTACATGGATAAATTACAAATTCTATGTGCTTAATGAAAGAAGCCAGGCAAAAAAATAAAAGTACTTATTGCGTGCTTATGATTTCATTTACATGATGTTCTAGAAAATGCAAACTAACAGTGGCAGAAAGATGATCAGTAATTATCTAGGGATGGGATGGGGAGAGAAGTGGATTATACTGGATACAAGGAATCTTTGGGAGTAATAGATATGTTCATTATCTATGATTGTATGATTGAAATGATCGTTGAACAGTAGTAGTCTACATATTTTAAAAGTAATCAAATCGTATACTTTCAGTATTTGCACTTTACTGTACTTCAGTTATACCTCACAAAGTTGTTTGTAGAAATGCTGTTTTAAAAATTTCTTCACAGATGGTGCTCATATTTTCATTTTTATGTTTCTACATTAGTTATGTATTATTAAATTTATTCAATTGAGAATAAAATTTCACTTTTAATAAGATTTAAAACATAATTTGAATAAAAGAAGATTTTTTCTCCCCTATTTCATCATACCTAATAAAAGAGTAATATGCAAATTGACCATCACTCCAATACACAAGATGGCTTCCCCCATGTGGTCAAAGATGGTCTGAAAGGGAGGGCAGTTGGGGGGAACCAGGCCTCCAGGGGAGGGCAGTTGGAGGAGACCAAGCCTGTAGGGGAGGGCAGTTAGGGGTAACCAGGCCTGCAGGGGAGGGCAGTTGGGAGTGACCAGGCTGCCAGGAGAGGGTAGTTAGGAACAATCAGGCTGGCAGGGGAGCAGTTAGGCTTCAATCAGGCTGGCAGAGGAGTGGTTAGGGGGTGATCAGGCAGGCAGGCAGGCAGGCAAGTTGTTGGGAGCCAGCAGTCCTGGATTGTGAGAGGGATATCCTCTGAGGGGTCCCAGATTGGAAAGGGTACATTCTGGGCTGAGGAACACCCAACCCCAGTGCATGAATTTCATGCACCAGGCCTCTAGTATGTGTGTGATATATCGTATCTAATAAAGAGATAATATGCAAATTGGTCACCACTCCAACACACAAGATGGCCACCCCCATGTGGTCAAAGATAGCCATCCCCATGTGAACATAAGATGGCTGCCACAAGATGGCCAGCAGGGGAGGGAAGTTAGGGGTGACTAGGCCAGCAGGGGTGGGCAGTTAGGGCAACCAGGCCTGTAGGGGAGGGCAGTTGTGGGGGACCAAGCTGGCAAGAGAGGGCAGTTAGGGACAATTGGGCTGGCAGGGGAGTGGTTAGGGGGTGATCAGGCTGGCAGGCAGAAGGGGTTAGGGGCAATCAGGCAGGCGAGTGGTTGGGAGCCAGCAGTCCTGGATTGTGAGAGGGTTCCCAGATTGGAGAGCATACAGGCTGGGCCAAGGGACACCCTTCTCTCCCCTCCACTCACAAATTTCATGAACTAGGCATATATGCCTAGTTCTCTTTTAAAAAAAGTAAATGTGTGTGATATAGTTATTTCTTTTATATCCCAGTACATGATAATTTTTTTTATTTTATTCTGTCTGTGATTTATTATTGAGCCCATTAGTGTTTCTTAGCAGCAAATCTATTAATCTTTGACATTTATGAAAATGCTAATACTAAAAGCATGATTTTTTCAGTGTATATTTTAGTGAATTGAAATATGAATGAAGGCATGAAAACCTAGAAATTGCCTTTGTAATGGAGACCTTGGGTTCATGGTAGGTTGGCTACATAAAAAATGCCTTCATGACTTCAGAAGCACTATTTCTAATGGACACCTTTGTGATCTTGTACACGTCAATGGACCTCTGTTTCATCATTGAAGAAAATGATAGTGAGGGGGCAGGGGCAGCTAAGAGGACTGCTGTGATCTGCTGGGTCCATTTCTTTCTTTTTTTCAAATATATTTTTTATTGATTTCAGGAAGGAAGAGAGAGATAGAAATACCAATGATGAGAGAGAATCATTGATTAGCTGCCTCCTGTATGCACCCTACTGGGAATTGAGCCCAAAACTTTGGCTTATGCCCTGTCCAGGAATTTAACTGCGACCTCCTGGTTCTTGGGTCAATGCCCAACCACAGAGACACACAGGCTGGGTTAGAGGTCCTTTTCACTTCTGATACTGATGTGCTTAAAGTCTGGGAGCTCAAGAAGTATCACTACAGATTTACAGAGTTTAGTAGTTTTAGGCAGATAAGCAACAATGCAAATGGTTTGGTGTGAATTGATGCCCAAGGATTTGAGTGGGGGGAAATCTATGATTAAACATATAATTTTTTTAGAAAAACCTGGGTTCTCTGAGTGCATTCAAGGCTTGAGCCTCCATGTTACTCATTAGATGCAGACTCCAAGGATGGTGTCTTTATAGTTCTGGTGAGGAAAATCACTCAGGCCAAAGGCACTTTCTTCTGACCAAGAGCATGTAGCCCAGCCATGTTCCATTTATAGGACATGCTGCTTCCTCAAAGTTTGCAAAAACTTCATTGTCAAATCAACATTTGCATTCTTGTATTGCTTTCACAACCAACTCCTAATTTGCTTAGTGATGTGCTGCTGTTAAAGGGCTGGACTACTTAAAAAGGCTCTTATCGCCCTGACTGGTTTGGCTCAGTGGATAGAGTGTCGGCCTGTGGACTGAAAGGTCTCAGGTTCGGTTCCAGTCAAGGGCATGTACTTTGGTTGTGGGCATATCCCCAGTGAGGGGTGTGCAGGAGGCAGCTGATTGATGTTTCTCTCTCATCGATGTTTCTAACTCTCTGTCCCTCTCCCTTCCTCTCTGTACAAAATCAATAAAATATATATTTTTTAAAAGCCTCTTATCTGGCTTCCCCACATGTTTTCTTGGGGAGAGACTATAGGAAACAGTTTAAAAATCTTCTTTCTTTAGATTTTTCTGTTTGGCTGATCCTCTTCTCTACTACAAGGTTTGTGTCATTTTTTTTTACCCCATTCTCTCCTCTAGCAATCACGCCCTTTCCTTCTGACCCATCCTTACATTTGGTTGATATCCCCCTGCTCTCCATTTGTTCTCTATTCAGCTTTCCTGTATTTTGTTCTACAATGGCAGTAACTTGATATTATTTTATAATTGTTCTCATATTTGTAAATAATTTTGCAGAACATTACTACATTGTTCAGGAAAGAATAAAGAAAAAACACAAAGTCTCTTGTCAAAGATTCCTACCAGCATAATATAACTTATCCATTAAACATTTATTGAGATTCTCCTAAGTGGCAAGCACTATAGTAGAGATTGGATATACTTTTTTTTTTTTTTTTCAATGAAGTGTCTTACAGTTTGTCAGGGTGATAGAGCAACCATATATAATGAAGTGAAAATAGAGTTGTGTCCAGGTAGAAAGAAGAGCAATGCCATTAAACTCAGGTGGAAGTAGGAAATGGGCAGAAAGAAGCTGCTGTCTGCATATCGATGAGTCAGTGTGCAAGGTAAGTCAGAGCAGGTTGGGCATTTCAGGAAAGGGGCTCAGTAATGAAAAGGTATGCAAATAACTGTGAGATTGTAAGGTAGATATTGAAATGGGTTATGAAGAAAAAATAGAGTGCCAAGAAAGTTCGAGGAAAAGACAAATGATGGATTTTATTTTTTAAAATGCATTTGTCCTCAGTGTGTGTAATTCTGATCATCTTGCTGGCCTCTCATCTGGCTGAAGAATTGACTGAAAACGCCACCCCTTCTAACTCAACCAACGCTGTAAGGGGCTGATATTCTAGACACTCTGAGGGGGAGAATGTGGGAAGAAAGCTGTCCTTGGCATAATGCACAAAGGGCTTGTTTGGGCGATCTGAGCACCAGACAGGGAGAAGCAACCCCCCCACTCCACCCCCAGGACTGTGGTAGGGGCAGGAGGAAGGAAGGAGGGACGCAGGAGGAAGGAACCCTGATGGGCTGACATGACAGCTGTGCTAGTGGCTGTGGAACTTATAACTGCTGTACTTGTGGGTTCAGAGATGATTTATTGTCTTCCCTGTTAGGAGCTCCTCGTTCTAAGCCATTAAGGCTGTTTCTAGTTCAAATTTTGCAAGTTCTATTTGGAACCCACTTGCTCTTTCTTTTGGCCGTCTTTCAATTTCTCCTATTCCCTTTACCCGCCTCCGAACACTCCTTCCTTCCTCTCCCAGGCATCTATGATTCCTTTCATGTTCTATATATCAAAGTCCTTACTGCAGCAACTACTCAGGCCTCCTCTCATCCACAGAGTCAACATTTCTGGTATTCCATCACCCATGCTTTCTCACCAAGTCCTTTAAACATACCCATTCACTCCATGAATCACTTAGATGCATGTTAGAGGGGAATGATGAAACCAATCAACACAATGTCAGACTTCCTTCGCTTCATTTCCCGAGAATGCGACTGGAATCTCTTCTGGTTTTGTGGGGGAAATACCTTGCAGTGGAAGAGCTTGGATTAGCCAAATCCACATATGATCTTAAGTAAACTTAGGAGGGATGTAGCATTGTGACTCAAGATAGGATGTTAATTAGCATTGCATTCTAGTAAGTGGTGCCCCCTGGAGTTGTGCAATGTGATGGCCTGTCTTGGTGGTCTTATTTCCGAGTCTTTATGTAAGAAGTTTCAAGGAGAACAAACTCTGTTGTGAAGCCTTCCCAAGCTCAAATCAAAAGAAGCCCTCCCAACCCCAGGTCCATCCTGATTAAGCTGCCAGCATTGAGGAGTGGATGTGGTTCCAGAAACGCATGTTTCAGGTCCTGGATGTAACTCAGAAGAAGCATGAAGAGCTCCAACGTGTGAGTCTTTCTGTGTTATTATGCCAGGCATATTCACAGAGTTTTGAAATCAGATTCTGTTATTCCACCCAGGTTTTTATTCTTCAATGACCTTCAACTTCCTACACTTAGTAGAATAAATTGTATTATCAACATTTGTCTGTGTATTTCTATGCAACTTAGTAACATCAAACACTTTGTTAATTATAAGTAATATTAACTTTAAGTTTCATGTAATATACATGTGATTTGATTCAGAATTTCCCTTGTTCTTCCTGATCATCATCATCATCATCATCATCATTATCATCTGTTTGATTAGATAAAACATTGATGCATGAGACAAACAGAGCCTTGGTGAATGACTAATGAAAATATGAAGGAATTAGTTCATTTTGCATGTATCTAACATATCCACTGATTTTCTAAAACTCTCCAAATAAATATCCCTGAGTTAGAAATTAAAATGTAAATCACTTTAATACTGGCTTCACGATTTCCAGACTTCCTGATTTTGTATGTACCAAGAGGAGAGCAAGAATAGCTTCTGATATTGCACTAGTTCTACTTTCCATACTGTTCTAAAAACAGGAAGCAGTGATGACAATGCACTTCATAAGGGCCACACAAGCTCTGGCTCTGCTCAACAGACTCCGTTCTGCACTGTTCTGGGCCTGATTCTCCCACTGTCTCTGCAAATACCCAAACAGGAGTGAATGTGATATTTTGCCTAATCATAATTCCATGGATGCTCTGCCAATTATATTTTGCACTCTGTTAATTACACTAATACTCAGCAGCTTGCCCTTTTGAGTTAGAAAGTGAATTTTTGACATCTCTTTCCCATCAGCAGCATTAAAAGTGGAAGTATACTAAGAAAATTGTGAGCTAGGAGATACTGAATTTGCACTGTGCTATATCTCCAGGATGCAGAGCAGAGAAAGCTGAAGTTCAGAGATACCAAGACATTTTCCCAAGGTGCAACAGCCCGTTCAAAAGTAGTCCCAGAACAGGACTCAGGGCCTACAGCCCCAAACATCCTTGTTTTAGTCAAAGACCTCCAAGTCAAGTAGAAACTGTGTAAGAAAAAAATAAGGTTACAAGAATTCCCAAGGAAATCTGACAGATCAGAGAATTAAAATGGTAATAGGACAGCCATGTTAGGTAAATCTTACTGTTTAATCATTTATAAATGTCCCTGTGCTTCTTGACAAAAAAATTGAGACTTAATAAATGTTTGTTAAATATGTAAGTAGAAAACTATGGAAACAAATTAATGCCAGTGGACATAGCCTAGAAAAGCATTATCCATAGAAAAATGTCTTTGAACAACTTTATTTCTCAATGAAAGAAAAATATGTGTCACTCACATTGGCCAGTGTTCCTAAGGGCCACATGAACTATGGATATTTCATAATCAGTTAGAAGTGGAAAAAAAGCAATGCATTTTATATTCTCTGAGGCTAACGTTAAACATATTTGGAGGTTCATATGAATTTTTGAAAATATGAAGAATACCATATTTCCACTTTACAATAACTCCTTTCTTTCTCATTTAAAAAATGGCATTTATCACGAACTTAAATTTTAGCAGTTAATTGTCCTGACAATAGAGAATGTTTTCCTTGAGTTTCAAATTTCTTTAGGTACATCATACTCTTTCTCCCAAAAGCAGGGCTCAGTCGCCTGACATGAATTACCATTCAGGATTTCATAAGGAAATCCACCTCAGAAGCAGCACTGAATGTATCCCAGGGAATTCCCATTCAATGAGTGATAACCAGGTGTTCACTCTGTGGCAAGTGAGCTATCTGGTCACCCCGACCTGCAAGAGTTACCATCCCTGATGCTTGAGCACACGGGGAACCCTCTGTGGTGACATGAGCTCCTTTATTTCCTGGAATATCTGGGAAGCGCTGTTCCTCTAGGTCTGCTAAGAGCTCATGGCAGCTCCCTCGACAAATAGTACTTCTCTGAGAAATTCACTTGGATCCCTGGAAAGATCTCATGTTGATCTGTGATAGAGCATGATCTGTTTGCTCTCGCGTGGAAATGACTTGTGGCCGTGGTAGTTCCAGTAATGTGTGGCACAACCCTCGTGCTGCACTTTCCTGACAGGTCAGTAATTAACTTGCATTGCAATTGTTTGTTGTCTCCACCACAGCCGCCATTTACCAAAATAACATTTTAATTTCAGTTTCCTTCCAGTTCACTTTCCTTTTCTTATTTTTTCCCCCTATGGCTTCTACATCTCTATTAAGTCTAATTTCCCCAGACCACTTCCAGATAGTGCACTAAAACTCCATTTCAAAAATGTCAAATATAATGAAAAAAGAAGATCACAGTAAAGGAATTTGACCAAAGCTGCCCCATCGGGTAACATTGTCGTTCATGGGGCAGGTGTTATATGGAGGAAGTGTGATAATAAGGCTTTGCTAACTTAAATCAGGGAATCTGGGCGATATGCCACAGTTACTGACAAAGTCTGGCAAGTCAACCACATGGATAAATTGTAACACAGTTATTGTCATTGCATTTGAGCATCCTAAATGGTGAAAAGGACAAGTAAACTATATATTTGAGTAGAATAAGCCCTGGGAAAATTTGTGTAGGTGACCTTAGGTCTTGGTATTCCGTTGCCATTTCCTTCAGCCTTTTAGACTCATCCTCTTGAGAGCAAAGCAACTGATTTTACATTTGAAATTTTCATTGAGTCTCAACCCTGATGAATAGACTTGCTAGGTCCCACAGTTTCTTCAAAAATTATTAAAAATCAGAGGTTGAGTTAGAGATGAGCATACTTGTCTACAATGTTGTCTGATGAGAGAGCAATAGAGAACGGGATTTAGGACAACTTCAAGATGAAGGTGGCATTTGACTTAGATATTATATGATAAAAAGGACTCCAAAATAGAGAAGAAATATGAACAGCAGTGCAGGCTAAGATCACAATATTTAAGGAAAAGAGCAGTGAGAATCCATAACAAATGTTAGGGTGTGTGGTTAGGTGGGAAAGTTAAGACAAAAGAGTTAATTAGGGCTGTATTAGAGAACCTTGCAATTCCTATTAAAGATTTTAGTTTTGTCTTATAGATCCTGAGGAACATTGATGACTTTTTTTAAGGCATAATCCCATCTCAAAAGACAGAGAAAAGAGACCCAAAAGAGTGGATTCCAAGCCCAGGCTGATGTGGTTCAGCTGGTTGGAGCATCATCCCATGGACTGAAGGGTTGTGGGTCTGATTCCCTGTCAGGGCACATACCCAGGCTGCCAGCCCAATGCTTGGACAGGGTGCATATGAGAGGCAACCAATCAATGTTATCTTCTCTCTCTCTCTCTCTCTCCCCACATCCCTCCCTCCCTCTCTTCCTCCCGCCCTTAAAAAAAAAAAAAAGAATGGATCCCTAGACACTTAACAGTACACAGTAAGCAATGGCATTGTCATGGATGCTTCTTAGCTAACTTTAAATCAGAATCAAATTCACAGCATCTATTTGCAAG